>JAASGD010001350.1:0-11288 GCA_023334115.1 Globisporangium megalacanthum | reverse complement strand
CGAGGGTGTACTGCCGTCGCGATCGAGGATGAACGGCACCCACATGTACATGCCCGACAAGCCGCACAAGTGGGGGACCAAGATGTTTATGTGCTGCGACGCACCGGACAAGCTACTGCTATCAGTACGTCGCCGCCCTTTTTCGGCTAAGTGCTGGATCTTGTATACTACAAGATCACTGACGGTTGCTCTCCCTGGATCTTGTAGGTTCGAATTCTACTTGGGCACCAAGCACCACGGAGACAACGCTGATGCAGCGGACAACAAGACAGGCCCCGCGACCGTCATCAGCAACATGAAGCGCGTGATCGCCGACAGTCCTGCAGCTTGGCGGGTCGCCGCGGTAGACCGGTACTATACGTCGGTCGAGCTCTTTGTACAGCTCTTGAGCATGCAGTTGTACGCGGTCGGGACGATCATTGTCAACCGCATCGGGTACTGTGTAGGCGTCATCGATCGGCGCAAGTCACGCGGGAAGGACGACACCCGTGGAACTTTCCGGCTCTCGCGGTCAAACGACGTGCCAGTGATGGCGGCACTTAGCTGGATGGACAACAGGTCTGTCCACTTCCTGGCGACGGGTGATGCGGCGTGTGTGGCGACGGTCAACCGGCGCAAGGGTGCTCGCACAGACGCGGTGCGGTGCCCAAAAATTATCAAGCACTACCACGAGATGATGGGGGCGGTCGACCGCCACGACCAACTCAGATTGCTGCGATACTCTATTCAGCTGGGCAATCGGTGTCGAAAGTACTACAAGACACTGTTTTTCGGGCTGACCAACTTAGTCGTGGTGAACGCGTACGTGGCCAACTCGCCATGCCGAGAAGCGGCGAGCCGCGTTGAAGAGGAGCGAGTTCATGACACGGCTGCAGCAGCAGCTTGTTGACGTCAAGGCGTCTGACTTTAGCGATGTGGTGGCGCTGAGCACGACGGGCACACCTCTACCAAAGACGAAACGGCGGACATCTGCGGCTCACAAACCTACTATCACGGACGATTGGCGCGGGGAGGGGGCGGCGAGAAAGCGCCGCACGCGTACCTGCAAGGTGTGCTCGCTCTTGCGCCGCAAAAGAAGTCAAAACGCTGTGCAAACGGCGTGGTTTTGTGAACCGTGCTCGCAAGACACGGCAAAGCTGTGGTTCCACAAGGCGCCGGTGGACCCTGAGAACGACAACCGTTCATGCTTCGACATATGGCACCACCAGTTCGAGTGTGGTCGTGCCATCCCAGACAGCATTGAGAACCGCATTGAACTACGCCGCCCCGCATCAAAGCCGCACAAAAAGCGTCACGCGTGGCGAGTGGCTGCAGCAGACAGCAACGTTGCTGACGCAGACAACGCAGTGCAGCCTGGACATGGCGTGAGGGCGGCTGCGCACGACGAAGCTGTAGAAGACGGTGATGGCAGTGAAGTCGAGGTGGCTCATGCAGCTGCTGGCAGCGGCGCGCGTGTGCAAGAAGCAGATGTGTTGTCGAGTGGCTCGCACCCTCTCCGAAAGGCGAAGAAAAGAGCAGTGAGTGGGGCGACCAAGACCACCAAGAAGAGCCGGCAGGTGTGAGGAAGGTGTGAGAGAGTGATTTGTAAGAGCACCAAGTGTTGCGTTTGCGTCGTTGTTGTGAGCTTGCTCTTGGCGATTGTCAGTGTGTTGAGTGCGTGTGCCCAGCGGATTGGATGAGTGCGCACGCCAAAGCGTGGTCTTCTGCTCTCTCGATGTGATTTGTGTACTCGCTTTTGTGTGTTTGGTCACGTTTCCTCTGATTGCTTGCCCAGAAACGCTGCGTAGTGTGAACTTATGAAGATGTTCCACAAAATTCGTCTTGTAGGCAACAAGATCCAGGTCCGCCGTTTCCAGCTTATCTTGTAGATTTTCCTGATATATACAAGGCAAGTGCGCTTTCTCCAGAAAAAAGGGTTGCCGACCTCGGCCCCGATTATCCGTCGCGTATACTCAACTTCATATACTTTAGATCTTGTATTATACGAGATGTCAAAAATGGCTCGAACCCAAAAACTGCTTGGTAATTGAAGTGTTAATTACTTTTCAGTTGTCGCCCACAAGAACACAAGAACGCAGAAAAGGTGTCCCGATTCACAATTTCCATACATTATTGTGTTTATGTTCAAGCACATTGCCAATTTATGAGGTTTCAAAACCATTTATGAGTGTTCAAAATCAATTTTAAACCGTTTGACGGTTTACAATTGGTTTTTTTATGCATCAAAGAGCTGTTCAAAACGTAATACTAGCCAGTTTATAACAAAAAAATTGTTATTAACTGTTCTTGACGTGGAACGTGTGTTCCACGTTGAGCCACACTGGTAAATTTCGCGTCCCTTTGTGGTGCTCTAACTGTGTGTGGTGTCTGTATAATAATAGTTGTGCATTTGTAGCAACAATAAACAAAACCAAGTAAATTGTAAATGAATGGTTGTAGAATTTGAATTAGTAAAGTACTAAATTTAGTAAACGATTTGACTGATTCTACAATAATATTGTAGATACTGTAAATACAAAAATGCGTGTACTGTACCAATATTGTACGAACCTAATTTTATTACTTTCTTGTCCGTACGATCATAGTAAATTATTGTGGATACAATCATCCAATTTTGTAGAAATTATTTTTGCTCTGTACTTTTTCTGTCCTTTGTTTATCGAGGCCGTGTGACAGTTGGTGAAGGAATCCACACCAACAATACTGCAGTGTCCTCCATGTAGGTTCCCTCTGTTCCCTCTGTTCCCTCTCGTGCAAGCTCCTTCCTGTTGCAACAACGGCTGGGTCTCGTGTGACCACCACACTTTCCAATTCGCCTCCCAGCACTCACTCAAGTCGTTGCATCACAAGACTGGAAACACCACCTTCTGGAACTCACCACCAAAATCCTCACCCACCAACAAGCATGCTCAAGGGACTCACTTCGGATCTCACAGGCTCGGCCGATATTTGCCGTGTGCTCAAGACGTTCGACGCTGCACTCGGCGCGCAGTACGTGCTCCCGAATGAGGTCATCATGTTCTCGCTCCAGTCGAGCAAGGAGGAGTTCACGTTCACAAACCACGGACTCCTCAAGATCTACGGCTCGTCCGCAACCACGACGCGCAAGCTCGTCACGCGCTACGACTACAACCGCTACGTAATCGACCACGTCAAGTTCGAGACCGCCGGCCGTGTCGACCGTGATGTCGAGATCAAGTTCACGATCGGCGGTGAGAGTATCTCGATCGACATTGCGCGCGACGAGGAGGCGATCGTGCGCGAGTACTACAAGGTGCTCGAAATGCTCAGCCGTGCGCAAAGGGCACACGAGCGCTCGTGGGAGTTCGGCAAGCTCGCACTCCAGCGCTCGGCCGAGGCGCTGTACTTGACCGAAGCGAGCGGCCAGACGCTCCCGCGCCAATCCGAGGAGTCGCTTATGTGGCTGCAGGACCTCTTCGACCGCACGCACCCGCGCTGCTACCGCGATGTCATCAATGCGGCCTTCCACGAGATCCGCACCAACACCAAGATGCTCCCGTAGACTATCGCGATCTGCGCGTACTAGAAGTAGTCAGAGTTCCCTCGGCATTCGAGCTCGCACGAGCGTGTGGCTGTGGATCGCTCTAAGTTAAGATGTATCTGTCGATTCTGATCCCAGCAACATTGGCTTGGAGGATGCACTCCAACAGCAAGACTCAAGACCTCGCGAGCTCACTTTCGAACACCCACAGCTTGTGAAGGTTGAGTGCCAGTGCTTGAGACGAAGGACGTCATATCCACCAATGAAGATCGGCGTGGTCTCGGAGCTCACGGGCGAGTCGGACATCTGCGAGCCTGTGACTGACTTCAGCTCGCTGCAAGCGCTCCAGTACCTCGCGTCGGGCGAGGCGGTTCTCTTCGCGCTCTCGTCTCCGAAAGAAGAGTACGCGTTCACGAACGAATCCCTCGTGAGTGTGTGCGGCGACAGCGCCATGTCGTCGAAGCGCACGGTAACACGCTTCGAGTACATCTTCGAGCGCATCACACACGTCCTGTTCGAAACGTGCGGCGTTGCAGATCGTGACTGCGAGTTCAAGTTCCACATGGGCACGCAGGCGTTCTCGATCGACATTGCGAAAGCCGATCAGCCGCGAGCCCAGCAGTTCTACCGCGTACTCTCCGCGCTCAGGCGGACAATGCGCGTGCGTGGGAGTTCGCACGGTCGGCGCTCGACTCGGCAGTTCGCTCGACTCGCATCACGCAGCCGCCCGAGTCGTCGGTATCTGGAGTAGGCATTGTAGTCGACCAAGCTGCGAGTGTGCAGACATGGCTCCAAGATGCGTTACATCGAACCCAAGGTGCTACCGTGCAGTGATCCAGAGCGAGCTCGAGCGGCTCGGGCGACGAATACTACAGTAGTGTTGGGTAAGCCACGCGTTCGTTTGTGTTGGCATGTTGGCATCTCAAAGTTCCAGTCGTCGAGTCAACCAACCAGCACCAAGATGCCTCCGACTTAGTGGTCGTTGATACCAGACCCTTGATACACCGCCTATGGATTGACACATCTGTGAAAGATCCGACACCATAGAGAAGTTATTCGGGAGCCTTTTCGAAGCCCACTGGGAAAATTGTTTCTCTTCCAAATAATTGTTCCTGCCGTTGTCACATCAAACCCCATGGCGCAATGGGGCTACGACGAGCTCTCTGTGCTGCTGCGCGCGTGGGCCGAGTCAAAAGAGTCGAAGAAGTCGGCGCGTGAGAGCCTCTACTCGTGCTTCCAGCGGCTCTCAGTGGGCGGCGACAGCGGGCGACCATTAAAAGCGGTGCAGCTCCGCCTCGGCACGCTCCGGAACGCGCACGACGTCATCCGAGCGTACAATGCAAAGCACGGCTTCCAGAGCTCCTATAGGCAACTGACGGCCGATTCGCCGTGGTATCGGCTGTCCAAGAAGCGCAAATGGCGCGCTTTCGAGGCGACAAACGCGAAATCCTACCGCTTTATCGAGCTCTCACCGGAACACTTTGATACAGTAGCCGCGATTTACTCGGGACAAGAAGAGAGCCGAGTGGCAAGGCTAGCGGCCGATAGAGCTGCTGGCCAGGAGGAGGACGAAGACGATGGAGATTCCGAAATGGACTATCAAGAGGTGTCGGAAGAGACTGACGCGTCCAAACCAGACGCTGAAGTAAAGGAGAAGAAGCCTACCAAGGGACAGACTCACGCGAATAGGCAGTGGAGTCCCCGTACGACGTCGCAGCTGCTGCGCGCGTTCGCAGAAGTGAGTGCTCGAACGCCAGGGGAAGACCCGGCTCCGCACAAAGTGGTGCGGCGCTTTGAACAGCTCTCTAGTGGTGGCCAGAGCGGACATGGAGTGCGAGCCGTTCGTCGCCGAATCCGCTCACTGTTGAACGTGTACGACGTCGTTCGCGCGTACAACGCGTCCAGAGACTCTCCGGATCGTCCAACTGCCGCCTCGGCTTGGTTCAAGCTGTCAGAAAGCGAGTGGTGGCGGGTGTTTCAAGACACGAAGTCGCTAACGTATCCGTACGTGGACCTCTTACCTGAGCACGTGGATACGATCGCAGCGGCTTCTCTGGACGAGCATAGGCACGTGAAGGAACCCCGACGAACGTCGTCTGGGGGCGCAGAGAGGTCGATGTCCTTGTCAAGTGAATCTTCTGATGCGTCGTGGGAGGCGGACGCCTCGGACGAGTCGGACACGTCCGGATTATCAGCGAATCAGAATGCGTCGGACGAGTCGGAGGCTATGTCGTGGTCGTCGTCGTACTCGTCCTACTCATCGAGAGCATCAGCGGACTCCGTTTCGGAGGAGGAGAAGGAAGCGAGTAGTACGGCTGAAGACTCTCACGGTTTCTGGACCAACTCGGAGACTTCCCGGCTCCTTCGTACGTGGAAACGAGCGACGCAAGAATCGAACGGGCGAGCGCTTCCAACGAGGCGATCGGTCTGCCAGCGATTCGAAGACGAGTCAAAAGGTAGCGAGACTCCTCGCACGCACGACTCGATTCGACGGAAGACCAACAGGCTTCTCAAGATGCACGAGTTCATCTGCGGCTACGTCGTACAGAACGGAGGAGCGAGAGGCTTCAAGAGCAGCGACGCCGTCCTCTACAGTGACCAAGCGCGTGTCTGGTTCGACAAGTCGAGCAGCTCTCGTCGACGCTGCTACGAGGTCTCCTTAAGTCGAGGGTATCAGTTCGTTGATCTCACGAGGAAGCAGTTTGACACACTGTCGTGGATCAAGACTTCGCTTCCAGAGTCGTCACAATGGGCCCGAGGCGTTCGATCCCTTGTTCAAGCCACGTCGAGGACGGAGAAGGACCCGTCGGTACACCGACTCGACGCTGTTTCAAAGGCTAAGCGCAAGAAGAAACGAGTGGCGTGGACACTCCAGGAAACAGGGCTGTTGATCCGCGCGTGGCAGACAGTGGCTCGGACGCCAGCATCCGGTAGACTCGGTTTGACAGGCTTGATCACTCGCGAGTTTAGCCGTCTGAGTGAAACCAAGCGCTCGAGCGACACTGTTCACCGCAAGATCAAATCGCTGAGGAACACGCTCGATGTGATCCAAGCGCACGAGACGAGTCGAGCGACTCGGAGAAGCCAACGATGCAGCAGCTGTGGTCGAGGCGAGCGTTGGTTTGACCTGTCCGACAAGCGCCGTCGGGATTGCTTTGATCACGCGAACACGTTCTCGACGTATTTCTACGTCGATCTCACTCAAGAGCTCTACGACTCGGTGAGCAGTGTCGTCTCAGCAAGCGTCAAGCGTGCGAGGAGGTCGTCTGACGATACTAGAGCAACGCCCTCAGTGATCAATCTCGCGTCCGGAACGTCCTCAAACGACTCGTCGAGCAACGAGCGTATGAAACCTGCGCCAGCTCACCACGATCGTGGATCTGACCGTGTTTCTCGAGTCTCTGATATGGATTCGGACTCGAGTGGCGATGCAGAAACTGTCGATCGACGGTCGAACGACGAAGACAAGAGCAGCGAAAGCGATTCGTCCGAGTCGGCGCCGTCGTTATCTGTCGGTGGTCGCGAGTTCGGTGTCGAAGATGCGCTGAGGCTCGCGAGCCGACACATGAGCAACTTCATGGACCGCATGCGTGGGGCCGATCTGGGTAACGATCGAAGCGATGGAGGCGGCGGCAGTGAGGCATCGGTTGTCCCTGCATCTTTGAATCCGGGGCAGAATGGATTCCCTGGTGTGTTAGCACAGACTGGAAGCAGCACTGAGAGTGAAGCAGAGGAAACTGCGGCGCAGGAGAACGATCGACCAAACGATAGCGACGGTGACGATATCTCGAGATACGACCGCATGGGGGGCTGCAGAAGTCGTGACGGACTCGAAGACGAGCAGCTACACGAGTCTATGAGATCGTACTTCAAGCGACAGCGGAAGCGGAGCCGGTGGCAATCGTGAGCTTGCATGTGCAGCACGCGTACAGACAGGTTCGAGCAGCGCTTTGAAACTGTGGTCAGGCTGCAAAGGGCGACGATACTGGATCGAGGTGAGGTAAGGCTGGTATATAACACAACACACCTGTAGTTGAATGGCGATAGACAGTCTTCTTCGCTCAACAAGCGCCTGGGAAGCTCCACCAAACATGCATCTGGATTCGGTGATGGCGTTGTGCCAACGGAGGGTGAACTGGTGCTCTCCTGTCGGTGTTGAGGACCAACACCAAACAGGAAAGCCCCGACACTGGCGGGCGATCGCTAACTTCCTTCATATTGCAACAACCGTCGGCTGGTTCCTTGAACACACAGCGACGTTGGTGTCGGCACTCTCCGCTCACGTTGCCTTCATAACCAAATAGTAGTGCCACCCACGTGCGTGAGGCAACCTCATTGCAGATACAGTAGCAGGCTGCAAATGCACGCTATCGCTTGAAGCAATGTCTCGGTTGCCCACTTTCAAAAAGTGTCAGCTGTGGGGTTCGAACCCACGCGTTCGAAAACATTACGGCCTAAACGTAACCCCTTAGACCACTCGGGCAAGCTGACTTGTATAATGTCACTATTTCCACTCATAATTTCATTCACTTGTCAAAACCTCGTCACGCCAGAACGGAAATAGCCGGCGACGACCATGGTCGATGTCTCTATTCCTCTGCATATTGCAGCAGTAGTATGCCATGGCGAAGCGCGCCACCAGCTCCGCACTCGCCTCCACACCACTCGCATCCAAGAAGCGGTGCGTCTGTGAGCATGCTCTCACCTTGCATCCTCTTAACGCTGCCATGCTAACCACCACCACCACTCGCGCTCCCAGCAAGCTCACCGACGACCACGTAGCCGCACAACGGTACCTCGACAACGACGACCACGTAGCCACTCAACAGCATCTCAGCCGCCGACTCGCTCGCGCCGCCAAGTGCAGCGCAGATACAGACGCGAATGCTGTGCGCGTGCAGCTGCGCTCGCAGCGCCGGCGCGTGCGCGTCTCAGCCGCTACATACGCGGCTCAGACACGCTCCCAAGCGCTCACGGAGCTCGCGACGCAGCTCCAGACCGCGCTGGAAGCGCGTGCCGGTCAGCTCAAGCCGCAGCCGCTCGCACGCGTCCGTCGCCGCTTGGACGCACTAGTGTGCCGAGCCGCGCGGTTACAGAGCGCTGAGAGGCGCGGGCAGCTGCTTGCACGCGGGCTCGCGACGCTCGCGACACGCGCGCTCGCACTGCCGAGCGCTGCCGGCCAAGCCGACGAGCCGACGAGCCGGCTCGTGCCTGCGCCGCACCAATGGGTGCCGCCTGTTCTCTGGCGCGTGCTCGAGAGCGTCGAGCGCGCGCGCAGGCGACACACGAGCGAAGAGAGCGACGACAGCAGCGACGAAGACCACGAGCCGCCACCGAGCGCATTGCTCGGCTCGCGCGTGCGTGCGCTCGTGGCTCGCATGTGCGACTTGAACCCGTACAGCCACTTGCACGTGCTTTTCCAGCCGCCGCCAGCCAATGAGCGGCCTGCGGGCCAGACGGCATGGCTCGTGCCGCCGAGCGAGCCCGTGCGGCTCGTCACTGACGCGCTCCAGCCGCTGCTGCAGCAGCTCCACCACCTCGCGTTCTGGCTCGAGAGTCCGCGGCAGCCGCACGAGAGCCTCGCCGCGTGCGAGCGCGAGTTCGACCGGCTCGTGCGCGTCGTGCGCGGCTTTAGCACCCACGTCCACTACGTCCTCCTCTACGTCTACTCAGTCGCGATGGGCCGTGCGGACCCGAGTGCGACCGCGAGCTCCGTGCTCCGCCAAGCCGCGAGCCACGCGCTCCGGCTCGACGTCCGGAGCGCGTACCGGCTCAGCACGTCTTTGCTCTCGCTTGCGGACCCGCTCGTGCATCAGTCGTACGCGTTCTTTCCGGAAGTGCTCGTGTTCCTCGACGCGTGGCGCCACGACGCGAGCTTGCGAGCGTACGGCTTTCACTCGACTGCGGAAGCAGCGGAGCTCGTCGTGGACCTCGCGTGCGTCGAGCGGAAAGACCAGCGCGTGCTCGCAGCGATCGCTGGCTGCCTCAAGGACGTCTTCCACGCGTGGCGCCGCTCGCGGCTCGGCACGGACGCGTTCGAAGGCATGCAGATCCACGAGCTCGGCGCGCTCGAGACGCTCGTCAAGAGCCGACTGCGGACGGTCGTCGACCTCTTGTACGCACAGAACCTGGCTGCGTGGATCCGGCGGCGGCAGACCAACAGCAGGCATAGGATCTTACACGACGTGGAGATCGTGACGTCGCCAGAGCCACCAGTGGCAGAAGACTCTGAGCCGCCGTCCGAGCCGTCCGAGCCGTCCGAGCCAGAACGTCGGCTGCCGCAGCCAGTTTCAGTTCGCGATGATGCGATGGAGCTACGAGCCGACAGCGTTGGGTCGGAGACGCAGCCCACGGAACCACCGCCACGGACGAGCCCATCGATCCTTACTGAGCAGCCCGAGCCTGCGGCTGTGGACGCTGTGGACAGTCGTCGCAGTGCTGGGCCCCTCTCCGAGTGCTCGTTGCGACGGCGACGGCACAACCCAAAGAGCTGCAGCCGCTTCCGTGCGCCTGGCGTCCTCAACATGAAGGAGCAGCAGCGTCGTGGAAAGCACTCGGACGCTCGTCTGCAGCCGACGACGAGCCGCGAGCCGCACCCAGAGCCAAAGCGCACCGAGTTGGCGAGCCGGCACCCAGAGCCAAAGCGCACCGAGTTGGCGAGCCGGCACCACCATGAGCCGTCCGAGCCGACCGTGGGCTCGCGAGCCGCTCGACCCGAGCACGAGCCGTCCCAAGCCCTTCGCTTCCGCCACCCAGTGCAGCTCGAAGATGTCTATGCGTGGACAGACGCTGAGATCGACGCGAGCGAACAGGAGACGGAACACATCTACGAGCTCCAGCAGCAGATCCAGGCGCTACGCGACAAGCTCACGCTCGAGCCGGCGCTGCACGAGCTCCTCGCTGAGTGGCACGCGCGCGGCTTGCCGAGGCGGCCGAAGCGCGGGCTCGCGTTCCTCGACACGTGGCGCCGCTTGCAGCCGTTCGCCCGTGCTGCTGTGGCCGACGCAGAGGCGATTGCGCTCCACAGTGCAGCGGAAGCGCTGATCCGCCAGCCGGGCTTGCGGGTCGAGAAGCGCGAGCCCGGCTCGACTATCGCTGACGACGACGACGCGACGCTGACCGAGCTGACGGCGACTGTCGGCTCGACACGGCGGCTCGTGGACGCTGTGCGCACAAATTACAGTGGCGAGCGGTCGGACGCGTGGCACACCCACCTGGCGTTCTATGCGCGGACGAGTGCGCAGCTGCTGGAAGCCGTGGCGGCGACTGCCGGCTCGTCGACTGCCGGCTCGTCGACTGCGAGTGCTAACGACAGCGAGAGCGACACTTCCAGCAGCAGTAGCGACGAGCAGAATCCTGAGGGTTGGAGCGCGTGTGTGGTGGTCGAGACGCTGGAGGAAGGAGTGGGTGCGACCAGCGAGCACGACGACGAGAGAGAGCGAAGCGGCCAGAGCGTCGCGTGACACGAGGGCAGTTGTGGTACATTTCGTGATGTTTTCACGTGTTTGCGACAAAGATACAAAATGTTGGTGGTACTGTGAATCTGATACCTGATACTACAGTAACTTGGCACCTTTACACGTGATACGCCAGTCGCCAGTCTCGCAAAAAGTGCACTGCGCACGCGTGACGGCGAAGATGGAGGACAAGCAGGCGCCAGCGAGGGTACGCTGCGAGTACGTGAGGTCACGCTATGGTGATCCGCGGCGAAATGCGGAGTGACGAAGGAACTGGGCGGATGTTTTGCGTTGTTTTGTCGTTTTGTGCTCGTTCGCGCGAGTTAATT
>JAASGD010001349.1:0-11302 GCA_023334115.1 Globisporangium megalacanthum | reverse complement strand
TGTTGCTGCATGAACTGCGTGTGTGGCACCGTCTGAACCACCCACACGTTCTGAAGCTGTACGGCGCGAACCACGAAGCCAAACGATACTTTGTGTGCGAGTTCGCCGGAGGTGGTGAGCTGCTGACGTTTCTCCAACAGCCAGGCAACAACCACAAACTGTGGCAGAAGATGTACGAGGCTGCGCTCGGACTCGAGTACCTGCACGAGACGCACAACGTGGCGCACAACGACCTCAAGTGCGACAACATCATGGTCGGGTCGGACGGCAAGGCGAAGCTGATCGACTTTGGGCTCAGTGGTCTGCTGAACGAATCAGAGGTCCAGATCGACGTGAAGCGCATGGGGGCGGTGCACTGGCGGTCGCCCGAGTACCTGAGTGGCGGGCGACCGTCGTTCGCGTCGGACGTGTACGCGTTCGCAATGTGCCTCATTGAGGTGGTGAGTGGCGACATTCCGTGGGGGAGGAACATGATGCCGTCCATGGTGCGCTTCAAAGTGAAGCGTGGGTTCTGTCCTCCAGTGCCAGTCGCGATGAACGACAAGCAGAGGAACCTGGTCGAGCTCATGACCAAGTCGGAGCCGTTGGAGCGTGTGAAGATGGGCTTTGTGGTCGACAAACTGCGGGAGATCGCGCAGGACGAGCAGGACGCGGCGTTGCAGCGACAAGTGTGAGTCCCTACCACTCAGCAAGTCTGTTCGTGTCCAGCAACAACGCACCACATGTATACTGAATGGTACTTCGTAAGTTTGCGACTGGGATGGATCTCTGCTCTCTATCGCACAGCGCGCATGCCGTCCTCTACTCGACCCTTTCTTCTCGCGAGCTGGCGGTCGCTCACAAGCGAACCACCGCATTCGCTGAGCCCTCTTCACCAGCTTTGAAGTTGAGGCCGCGTTGCAGTCCAGTTCCCATTCCACCACTGGAGTTTACATCCATGCGTTCGTGCCACCTGTATACAGTGTGTATACACTGTCTCAATTTGAGATTCTGTCAAGAACTGTGCCCAGCCACAATCACGCAGCGTCGCAGATGCTCAAGCTGACAATAAGTGCGGCGCCGGCTCAAAATCGTGCCGTCGGCATTGTCCCTCGAGGCCAGCGCCTCCAGTACCAGTACCAACCTGAGCCTCTGGAGCCCTCAAAGGCGCAGGAAACCAAGTCGTTCGCGTGCCTCAGATCCCCCAAACTAACTCGAAACCACACTGTCAATAGATCCAATAGCCAGCAGTTCATCTCAGCTTGGTGATGAAATTGCACGCGAAGCCTTCGCTGACTTTCCGTAATCACAACTCTCGTGCGTGTTGTTTGAGCGCAAAGAAAGCAGCTGGTTGTCTTGAGCCGCTCGTCCCGATGCAGTCGCCAGCCATCACTGTACTCCCTGTCCTCAGTCCTCAGCTCAGTCCTCAATACTCAGTCTCCCTCACATCTCGAGATCTCGCGCAGAACCGTCGCGGCTCTTTGCGCAAATCCCGATTCGCACACTGCCTCTCAAGCCGATAGATAACCAACCCACCGGTCATCACTGGCGTCATGGCGGCCGCACATCTAAGCGCTACATGGGACGCGCACGCGTCGCGCGCAGTCGAGTGCCGCTACAGCCGACAGGGCACCGCACTTAACGACAACAACCCCTGTGCGTCTGTGAAACGCCTGCGGCTCTCACAGCACGGTCTCGAATTCGCGAGCGGCGCTCGCGAGCCCCCAGCGACTGAAGAGCGCGACCAGTTGGTCCCGTGGTCCGACATCCTTGGCGCCGCAGAGCTCAACGCCGAGCCGCGCGACTCCCAAGCGCACGTTCGGGAGTTTGTCGTCTACGGCTGCGTCCCCAAGCCGCTGGCGGTTGAATGGGCGAACAGTAGCAGTAGTAGCGACAACAGCGGTGTCTGGAGCGCATGGGGCGTGCGCGGCCTCCTCGACGCGCTCTTTTGCATTGGGCGCAATCACCACGCGACGCCCGAGCCGACCGACGGCGGCCGCGCAGCTGCGACTCTCCCTGCGTTTGACGCAGCCGACGCGAGTGGGAAGGAGAGCGTCCCGCACCGGAGCGACCCCACGGCGCGCGTGCTCGTACAGTGGCTGCTGCGCTACAGTGGCGACGACGCCGACACGTTTGTGCCACGCGTTGTGCGTGCGATCCGAGCGCTTGCAGACCCGCGGACTGTGCGTTCTACGAGCCCACACGCGACTGGCGACCATGAGCCGCCACAAGAGCTTCCTCGTAGAGTACGCAGTCAATGTGTGAAGGTGGTTTTTGACGCAGTTGAAACGAAATGGGAGGGGCTGACTCGCTTGGCGGTGTAATGGGTGGATATGGATTGTTGCAGAAGTTCTTGGTGCTCATCAACCCGGCGGGCGGCCCCGGCAAAGCGAAGCAGATCTACGACGCAGTCGTGGCGCCGGTGCTGACGCAGAGCGACATTGCATATGACGCAATCGTGACGGAGCGCCAGCACCACGCGAGCGAGATCGTCGCCAGTGCGCCACTGAACGCGTACGACTGTATCGTCGCAGTCGGAGGCGACGGTCTCCTCTCTGAGAGTGCGTAAAGTTGCACCACTGCTGCTGCTTCGTCATCATCTGTTAACTGGAAGGACCGAGTGATGATGACGTGGCTCCTTGTCTGCAGTCGTACAGGGCATCATGCAGCGTCCGGACTGGGAGCAAGCGATCCAGCAGCCGCTCGGTGTACGTATATCCTATCATTGTCAACTTTGTGGCAAAAGTCGTGTTGACTTACGACATGTTTTGTTTACGTATATGGGCAGATCGTGCCTGGAGGGTCTGGAAATGGGCTGGCGGCTTCACTGTTATACCGCAGTGGTGAAGCGATGGAGCCACTCAGCGCAGCATTCGCGCTCGTGAAAGGCAGTGTGACGGAACTCGATATCACGAGCGTGCGGAACGCCCGAGGCGAAGCCATGTACTCGTTCCTGTCGCTCGAGTGGGCGTTTATCGCGGACGTGGACCTCGATTCGGAGAAGTACCGTGCGTTTGGCGGCGCACGGTTTGCGATCTCGACGCTCATGAAGCTCCTGTGGCGTCGGCAACAGTACAACGGCACGCTGCGGTATCTCAGCTCGGACGCGGACACGCAGCCACCCACAAAGTACCACGACGCACCGCGAGACGCGACAACGACAGTGTTGAAAGAAGCCGAAACGCGACCTGCGCTCGCGTACTGTGAAGCCCAGCACCCAACCACTAAGTCGACGGCGCACGGGTCCCATGTCAGTGGCGAGTGGAAGGAGATTTCGGGCCCGTTCCACATATTCTGGGCCATGAGCGTCTCGCACGCCGCGAGCGACGGCCACATCGCCCCTGGCGCAGCCATGGACGACGGGTACTACTACCTGATGTTCATGGCGGGTCCGTTCTCGCGCATGAACCACCTCCGGATGCTCATGGGCCTCGACGCTGGGTCGCACGTCGGGAAGCCCCAAGTGCAGCTCGTCCGCACGCGCGCGTTCACGCTGCACACAGACAACGCGGCGGATCGGCTGTGCGTGGACGGAGAGCGGTTTGTCGGTCCACAATTGCAGGTACGACACGGTTGCTATCATCTATCCTACCTACAGGAGCGATCGTTTGGGAAAGAGGGGGAGTTGCTGACGAGAGGGTGGTGCTTCTGGCTCTTGGTGGACGGTTTGCAGGTTGAAGTGCACCGCGCACTTGGTCGAATGTTGTGCCTACCAGCGAGCCAATAGAGGCGAGCGAGGCCAGTGGCAGGATGACGGACGATATTGATGCATTCTGTGCAGTATGTGAACACATCGTACACTAAGTCGACACAAACAACATGGTCTCAATTTGCAATTCCACCCCTCCAAGACGACACACTAGCGTCGACTTTGTCACGACATTGCGCGCCACAGCTCGAGCTCTTCCTGGAGCCGCGCACAGTGGAACGCGAGCAGCTCGGTAGAGATCGCACGCGCTTCCTCCAGCTCCGACGCGTCAGCGAGGTGCACGACCTCGTGTGCGACAGCGACGTTGAGTTCGAGGTTGAACAAGTGGGTGAGTGGCGGCGGCGGCGGTGGCGGTGGCTCGGTGCTCTGCTCGCGCACACGGCGCTCGGCCGCCTGTCGCTGCTCAACGCGCTGCTTCGCTTCGAGCCGCGTGAGTGGCCGGCCGTTCAGCACGACACGGTCGTCCCAGAACGGGTGCAGCCGCTCGTCGTCGTCGTTGTCGTTGTCGTCAACGTCCGCCTCTTCCATGTCGCCGTGTCGCACGGTGTCGCGCAGCTGCCCGTCCAGCAGCACATGGAGCTCGCTCAGCGACAGTTCCTCCTTCTCTTTCTTCGATGGCACGCGGTCGACAGTGTCGTCGTCCGTGTCGACAGCGTTGTCGTCGCCATTGTCGTTGTTGATGTCGGGTTCACTCTCCGTCTCGTCGTCGTCTGTACGCTGTCGCGACACGACACGCTTCACACTCTTCTTCTTCTTCTGTCCGAGCCAAAAGATGCGCTCCTCGACCGAGTAATCGACCACAAACCGGTGCACGCGCGTCGGTTTCGTCTGTCCAATGCGGTGGACGCGGTTGATCGCCTGTGCTTCAATGCTCGTGTTCAGCAGCGGCTCGACAAGCAGCACTTCAGTCGCTTCCACCAGGTTGAGTCCGTTCGCGCCGACTTTGAACGGCATCGCGAGCACACACGGCCGGAACGTGTTCTTGAAGTACCGCACCATACGCGGGAACTCCTTCGTGCTCGTGTACTCGAAGCACTGAATGTTGTTGTACTCGAGGCACTTGGTAATCAAGTACACCATGTCGCCCCACTGCGTGAACAGCAGACACTTGACACGCGGGTTCTCGAGCGCGAGCGCACGTACGCGACGCACCACAGCGTCGACTTTCGAGCCATAGCCACCCCGCATGAGCGTGATGTGCGCGTCTGCAACCGGCCGCGTCGACATGCGTCGAGAGACCGCGAACTTCGCGGCGCGCTCTGCGTCCTCGACGACAACAGCGACCTGGGACACATTGCACACGAGGCGACACATGGGGCACCGGACGCTGCTGTTGTACGCACGCGCCTTCTCGAGCTTGTGGACACAGCTGGTGCAGAACACGTGCGCGCACGGAAGCATCACGCGTTCGTTCGCGAGTTTCTCAAAGCACACGGCGCACTGAGCCGTCCGTGCGTCGTTGCTGTCGGTAGTTGCACGGTCCTGCGACACAGCAGCAGTGACAGCAGCCCCTGTCGTCGGTTGCGGCGGCTTCTGTTGCTGCTGCTCCAGCTGCTCCAAGTAGCGAAGTTGTGCCATCTTCTCGTCTAACTTGAGCTTCGCAGCGACACGTTCGCTCTCGGACGCCAACCGCTTCGTTGGGACCGCACTTCGCAGGAGCTTGTAGCCCTTGTCGATAGTCGACGTGACGACTTCTCCGTCGTGTTGCAAGCGCACTAGCGTCGTCGCCATATCGAGCTCATCCAACGCTCCGAGACGCTGTCGCTGCACTTGAACGAGCTTCGACGCGGCAGTCCACTCTTTCTGGACGCGGCCCCAGAACTCCTGCTCGTCACGGAGGCTGTCTTGCGGCGTTGGCGCGTCTGGGTCCGGGTTCGGGCTGTTCATCGCGCGTGCAGCCGTTGCGATCTCACGAAAGAGCTCCGCTACCAGCGACGGCGACATGGTCCTGCCGCCAGCAGCTGCGTCAGCGTCCTCGGCAGTGTTCGCGTCGTCTTGGTTCCTGCGAGAGACAGTCGGGATCGCAGCCCACCTCGCACGACTCTTTGCGATCGCACTCGTCGATTCCCCTTGCAGGTGCTGCCAGTACGCGTGGAGTTCTTTGTCGAGCTTGCACTGTGCGCACGTGGGTCCACGGCCGCTGTCACGACAGCGTGCGCAGTTGCCTGAGAGCATCACGTCGTCTTTGGACAGTGCACTGGAGCTCAGCTGCTGGACTCTAGCGTACAGTGCCGCCCGCGACTTGGCGAGCTCTTCAAGTTCGTCGAGGAACGCGACACGGAAGCCTGCGAGCGATCGAAACTTGGCGTCAAAGTGCCGGGCCCACAACGTGTCGGACGCGAGGAGCCGGTCGCGGACGCGCTGGACGAACGCTTCAGCGTGCTCTGGATCCTGGCGCTCGAGTGCAGCGAGCGCCGACAGCCACCAGAGGCTCGGGCTGCACAGCACTGGCCGCTTCGCACGCGTTGCGCGCACGTCAGCATCGACTGCGTCAGTGATCGCTTGGAAAGCGCTCCGTGTAGCGTCGTGTGCTGCCTCGGATTGGTTCAAGTACGACCGTCGGATGCAACGTGCGCTCGCATCCAGGGCCGCACAGTCACGGGCGACGGCGATCACGACTGTGCTTGCACGCACAGCGTCTTCGGTGCCGTACAGATCGACTGCACGGACGAGAGTGAGGACGTCAGGCAGGAAACTGTGCTCTTTCGCGTTGGCGCTGGCGGTCATGAGCACCTCCTCTGCGTCTGCTTCTCTGTCGTCCCCATCGTCGTTGTCGTCGCTACCTTCAAGCCCAAAGACTGTGCGGGCACAGCGTGCGAGGTTGACGAGGATGTGGAGCCGTGGGAGCATATCGGCGCGAAAGAGCGGCCAGTGGCGCTGAATGAGCTGAAGCGACGCGAGGTACTTGGCCATCGCTGCGAGCCGGTGGTTGTCAATGAGGTCGAGGCCGGCGAGTGCATTTGTGGCTGCGAGGAGCTTGCGCTGCTCTTCTTCGCACTGGCGGCGGCACTTGACAATGAGTCCACGAAGGAAGGCGTCCATCGAGAGGACGCCACTGCGGTCGCCAGTAGCGGTGGCTGCTCGTCCGACACTCCGGAGCGAGAGCGCGGACCCCGAGAGTGTGCTGCCGACCTGCGGGTGGCAGCAGATCTGCCGCAGGACGAGCAGGTCCTGCCAGATCGCGTCCGTGACGCCAGCAGCTCCACGTTGGCGCTGGTACGCGTTCACTTTCGCGACGATTGCCTTCTCCTTCTCGTCGTAGAAGTGCCGCTCGACCTCGGACAAGCGGCACCAGACGACGTCAGTCGTCTGCTCTGGGAGACCGAGTTGCTGCCGCACGTCCCGCTTGCCAGTGCGCCAGAGAAGACCGCCCCCACTGTGTCGACGGCGGCCCACGCTGGTGCTGGCGCTATGTCCGTCCCACAACAAGAGATCGAGTAGCCGCTCGCGTGCACCGAGCTCAAAGCCGTGCTTGAGGACGTGCGTAAACATCGCAGCGCCGACACTGTCGTCGTCGAACGGAGCGACACGCAGGAACTTGAGGCAGCCGTAGAGGTCGCTGAGCTGCGTTGAGAACGGCGTGCCAGTGACGACCCACTTGAGCTCGGCACGCAGCTCTGCGACCGTGAGCGCAGCTTTGAGGTGTGTGTTCTCAACACCGACCTGGGCTTCGTCCATGCAGACGCGCCAGAAGCGCAAATACAGCAGCGGGGACGCCAAGAACGCGTACTTCTTCGAACGCTGGCGCGTGCTCGCGCGTCGTTCGAGCGTCGTGTCGCTCGGGACGTGGTGCAAGTCAGCGCTGAGCACTTCGTACGTCGTGAGGATCACGTCGAACGACGCTAAGTAGAGCCCTGCGTTCGCGAGCACTTGCCACTCGGCACTCGGTCGTTTGAGCGCCTCGAGGCGGCGGTGGAGCAAGTGCACGCCCGTGTACTTGAACACTGTAAGCGCACCAGGCTGCGTGTGGCGCGCGAGCTCGCGTGCCCACTGATCGCTGATCGCTTCAGGCGACACGATCAGCGTCGTCTTGCACGATGTTTCCGGTCGCCACGCTGGCTGGCAGTGATAGCACATGAACAGAGGAGGAGGCAGTTCCGAGGGTGCGCTGTCGTCTGGACGGTCAATCGACGAGCGCTCGGCGTACCCAGTGCAGAGCCGGTGG
The DNA here is from genome assembly GCA_023334115.1 of Globisporangium megalacanthum. Lineage (NCBI taxonomy): Eukaryota > Oomycota > Peronosporomycetes > Pythiales > Pythiaceae > Globisporangium > Globisporangium megalacanthum. The sequence goes on along the minus strand of JAASGD010001349.1, from coordinate 3,449 downwards.
TGCCACCGTGGACACCAGCTGCACTGGAGCCACCCGTGTGGGTCGTCGTCTTCACAGCCGCAGATACAGCTCCGCTCCATGCTGTCGGCCGTACGCTCCACTGGCGGCGCGTGCTGCGACAGGAGCTTGGGCCGCGACTCTGGCCACGGATGGCTGAGCACAAGCGCGATGACTTCGACCGTCTTCCCGAGCCCCATCTCGTCTGCGAGGATGCCGCCTCGCACTGCCGATAGGTCACATAGTGGTGGTCCGTCGGGGAAGAACGGGTCGTCGCTCTCGTCCTCGCAGTCGGACGGACGGTCACTACTGCCGTTCGTCTCGTAGAACCGCGCTCGGAACGGGTCATAGACGAGAGCAGAGTGGCGTTGGGGGAAGCACACGTGCAACGGCTGGTCCGCACGAGGCAGTCCATCGCCTGTCTCTCGCGCCAGCATCCACGACACGGCGGCTTCCTGGTACGGACGCAGCGTCGGGACAAGAGCCGCACCACCGTTGCTCCCCGCAGCTGCGCTCGCGAGTCGGTAGTTGCTTGGGTCCCGTCGCAACTGGCGCTGCACGTCAATGCGCGCGTACACGTCGTGGATGTCGAACGCTTCGTGCTGGACAGCCAACCGCTCTGTGGACGTGACGTCGGGTCCGAATGCGTCCGCAAGCAGAGCGTCGGTCTCTTGCCAGTACGGGAACGAGCACTGCTCACTGTCCGCGTTGTGGGCAGCTACGAGCAGCCAGAGCATCGTCTGGTGCATCCAGAGACTGACAGCAGTGCGGTGCCGGTGACGGTGCGGCTGTGGGAACTCGAGCTGTCGCGTCTTTCGTGGCACTGCGCTGTAGTCGCGCCAAGCGACGCTCGCGTGGAGTCGGATCTCCGTGGCCGCTCCGAGTCGCGCGTGCAGCGAGAGCTCCAGCAGGAACAGCTCCTTCTCGACGAGCTGGAGCACGTGTGTCAGTCCCTCGCTGTCGACACCCACGAACACATCGCTGAGCGTCAGCGCGGTCTCGGTAACGGCACCGTCTCCTGCGTCTCGCAGTGCGAGTCTTGAGCCATCAACGACTTCAAACCCGACGCGCCGTCCGCTCAATCGCTCCAGTGCGGCCACGAGCTCCTCGTGCGCGTGTGGCATCGGGCTAAAGCTGAGCGTGAGCGCGTCAGCACGGCGAGCGGGCGTCCAGTGGTCTCGGAAGCTCAGCGATACGCTTGGCTGCTTCGTAGCGTGTACTAGTAGACGGTGGGCGGGTCGCTTGGACGGGCGGCTGGTGGTGGTATTGGTTGCGTCATCGCTGTGGGTGGCGATGTCGTCACTCTCAGTGGCAGATTCGCTGTTGTCGAGTGCGTCATCATCGCGAGTATCTTGCGAGCGGCTACGAGAGAGCTCACTGGCGTCAGCAAAGACGTCGCGTGGGCGCTTCCGCTGCACAACGAGCGGCTTGCGGCGGACCATCGAAGAGCGAAGCCAGAAATGATTTGGATTTGTGCATGATTGGCACGCCTTCTCGTGATAGTGAGAAAAGTGAGGTAACGACTGAATCTCAACTCTGATGCCAAGATGAAGGAAGAACCCTCGTCAGGTTGGGAAGAGCTGTCCGCTCGCTGTGATGCGCACTGGCAGCTTCGGATCGCCCTGTGCGGTCGCTACGACGTGGATCTTTTCGAGCACTCGGAAGCTCTCGTCGCCCAGCAGACAGCCAAAGACCACGTGCTTGCCATCCATGGCTGGTGCCTGCAAAGGATCGCATACACCATCACCACAACGAAGCTCACTAGTCTGCCACAAGAGTGAACTTGATAGCGAGACAGACGTACGTACCGGTGCAAAGTGGAGATAGAACTGACTGGTGTTCGAGTCTGGTCCGGCGTTCGTCATCGAGACCACGCCAGCGCCCGTGTGCTTGAGGACAAAGTTCTCGTCCTTGAAGACGCCGCGTGCTACGTCCGACCCGTGAAGTTTGTCGTCTGGCTGGTCGAAGGTGCTCTCACCTCCAGTTCCATCGTGATTCTGCCAACCACCAGCGTGAGTTCGTCCATTGTCTGGTTGGTTGACGTCTAGGAAGGGAGACAAAGGACACAAACACAGCACACACCAGAAAGTCTCCAGACTGACAGAACTTGTCTCTGACGACGCGATGGAACGGGCTGCTCGCTCACACGAAGCGCTCAGTTGTTAGCCACCACCGCATCAGTGGGAAGGGTCCTGAACAATCAGCCGCACGCCTACCAATTCGAGAACTGTCGCCGCTTGCCCGAGACTGCGCTCTGAGTCTCGCCCGTGCACAGCCGACGGAAGTTCTCGCAAGTCTTTGGCGCCACATCCGCGCGAAGCTGAAAGCATGAAGCGCACGAGCGTCTCAAGTTTGTTTCATCGATTCACACGGCGTCCAATCCGAAGTCTCTGGCATTCCCCGCACCTCGATAAGTAGTCGCCCAGCGGAGGCTTCACCGACGCGAACGTCGAGAAACACGATTGGGTTCAGGCGTCGGTCCTGGTCGGGCTCTTGCGGACGCTGTGCTCCGAGCATTGCGCAATCTTGTCAATGAAATCGTTCTAAACCTGGCCGCCCATGAACCGTGGGTGGCCAGGTTGTTGATTTAGCGTCCCATTTCACGTTTGACGTCGACTCCAGTGTTCAGGTCATGGCGAGGTTTGTCGGGTAGGTGGGTGGTCACGTTGATCTGTGCGAGGTCCCTAGATGCTGTACTTAGTGGAGGAGATGTTGAGCCAGTTTTGAGAAGTGGGTTCTTTTTTTGAGAAGTGGGTTCTTTTTTTGAGAAGTAGAATAGGGTTTTGAAAATGGGATAGGTTTTTGTGAAGTTGGCAAGGGTTTTGTGAAATTAGTATGTATGGCTTTCGGTTAGGATAAGCGGCTTGCCCTCCGAACTCTCATGATAATACATCGCACGCCAGTGCGACCACGCACCTCGCATCACAAGCACAGCAGCAAGCAAGCGGCTTGCGTTGAAGTGGTCCGTCTGGATAAATAACAGGTGGTGCAGCGACGTCGTCTAGCGCTTTAGGTGGCTCACGAAGCGCAGCGTGAGGAAGATGAGGATCTGCACGAGGACGAGGATCCCGACGAGGACGCCAATGTTGCGGTCCACATTCGCGTACTCGAAGCCGTAGTTTGTGTGGGCAAAGTCCTTCAGACGCTGTTGCGAGGCGGGCACGGAGCCGCGCTTTGGGATCGTCACTGTCGTGCAGCCGTGCTGGTGGCTCAGGGTCGGGTCGTGGTCGTCGCACTGGCCCATCTCGATCGCCACGAGCGCCTCGAGCGAGTAGTTTGTGAGCACGAGGTACCGAATCCACGCGTAGAACGCCTTCATCTGGTTGTGCGGCATGAGGAAGCCGGAGAAGAGGTTGAAGAAGACTGAGAGCGCACCGACTGCGACGTTCGCGACCTTGACATTCGGCATGAGCACGACCATGAACTGGCCAATGCTCGTGCAGTTGGCAATG
>JAASGD010001348.1:0-11303 GCA_023334115.1 Globisporangium megalacanthum | reverse complement strand
TGTGTCAAGTGCGAGCAACGATATCTCGTTTAGCACTTACGCGGCTTCGATTCCACAGTTTGGCGCAGCGAACGATAGTGCCGTTTATCTGGTGATAACATCGTCGCCGATGAAGTCATAGCCTTCCTCCATCAACATTGCACTATCCCTGAAGTACAAGAAATAAAAGACGACGAAAAACGACGTGAGCTCAGCTGCCGCTATTGTTGTATTACTGTCTCCTACAAAAGCTACGCGCTCAGGACCACATCGTTAACCATTGTGCGGTGTTTGTTGGTATATGACGTCGTGATTACAAACCCATGCTACGCATCAGGTGATATGTCAGTATTTCCGTTCTTGCCCTCCCTCTGAAGTTGACGCCATAATAGTTGAGCCCGACGATGACATTGTGTAATTGAGAGGGAAAACTCACGAGATCGGTGGAGTTTATACTCCTCCATATTTATCCCGTGTGCGATGGCATCGACGGCGATCTAACTCTAGACGAGGCGGCGCCCAGGAGCGAGCTGCAATGCTCACCATTTGCTTCATTGACATTGACGAGCACTGGATGAGGACGCGCTAGTAGACGACAATGTGGTCGCCGGATGTGCACCGCGCGAGTGTATAGGCTGGTCAGTAGACAACGCTTGAGGGCATGTAGTGCTTGAGGGTACGTAGGGTTGCTAGAACATGAAGGTCGCCCGCGACTCTGCATACTACCCATTTCTCAATAAACGCCGTGGGCGCCTTTCTTTCAACATTTCCATCCACTGTGCAGAGTCTCGCGCTGCGCTTCAGCATCAGATGGCGGCGTTGCGACATTCAAGGTTGCCATTTGTGTGTCCATTTCCTAATGACTGGACGGTTTTGTTGTGTTCTCTCATTCCATTAGCTACAATTTTTCCAATTACAGTGAGCTAGATAATCATATTATGGAACCATAATTGATAAAATACCTAAAGAGATAAGCTCCTTTAATATTTGATAGCATGCGACTAATTTCCAACAGAGAGATACATCACCACAATATACATAGAATCCAGAGCTTCTCCAGGCACAGCATGGCAATGTCAAGATAAAATACCATCATTGTTTCGGGTCAAGCAAAAAGGGTGGAACCTTCACTCGTTTTGGAACAGAATAGTATTTATTGCTCTATTATGACCTATCATGTCGCGTTAAATCTTTGTGTAAATCACCCAATTCGGAAATCGTCCTTTTTTCTGACACAGAGGAAATACACACAACGACAGAAAAATCAGGGGCAATTTTTTGTGAACCAATAGTGAAAGAACCCAGAAGGAGGAACCCAAATCAATTTCCTTCATCTCATTGGCTGATATTTGAAAGCAAACCAAATTACAGAATAGAAACATCCGCTGGTTGGTATGATTATTACACCTGGACTTCTGGGTATTCCGGAATTACCTTTTCGAAGCAACGAATAATTAACTCTTCCGACAACTCCACCACGCCGCAATCGTGACTTCAGTCCCTTGCATGCGCCTCTCTATCGCAGTCTGTGTGCGAACAAGGCTGAAACGGCTTCGTATATAGGCTTTGAGTGGGCCCATCACACCAACATCCAGCAGCTGGCAAACAGTGTGCTGCTCGGTGCCAAGGCACAACTCCCGCGCAAGCTTCGGCTGCGACAACTCTCTGCCCACCTTCCGACACACACATGGGCGTTGAAATTGAGGAGGAGGAGGGCAGAGGGGGCGTCTATTTCGAACTTGAGCAGCTTCCGCACATTGAATTGCCAGCAGCCAGCGTCCACCCAGGCTCGCTGCTGGACAGTGTAGAAGTGCTCTTTAGGATATTCAGGCAGATCGGTGTCCTTGATACTGCCACCACATTATCCACGCAGAATAAACGGTACTGGAAGCTATTTAGTTACCAAAAATAAACAACAAGTGAGAAAATGTTTCAAAATGAGAACACGCCAAATCCGAAAACTTCCCATCAGCTCGAATTGCTAAAACAGTAGTCATCCTGCCTGCGTGTCAAGTGTGCTGACTACCTTCGCTGAATCCTGTAGCCCACGAAAAGTCCAAATGCGAGAAGGCGGCCTGTCGGAGTTGATGGCCGCCTCGTCGACGTTGTAGATACTACTAGCTCGATCTTGAGGCGGCCATCAACAAATGTCAGCTTCTCCAAAAACGAGAGGGCAAAGCTTCGTCGCGCCTACTCCAGCGTGGCGCCAGTCAGCTTCGCAACTTGAGGCTTCTGCGTGGAGAAACCATGTCTACGTAAACAATGTTAGGGTCATACACTATATTAGAAGTTGTACAGTGGTGGCAGAAACGTACGGGTTGGCAAGTCGCTGGCACAAGCGCTCCAGCGCGACGTCGACTTGGCTAGGATGTCTTGACCTCCCTGTATTCTTCAATCCATTTGGTGTGGTTTCTTGCAATTTACTCCATCATACCTGCTGCTGTTAATGCATGTCATAGATTTAAAACCACACCGTAAGAAACAGAAGGAAAATGAATGAGTGAGCCGAAAGCCTTCTTACATCGATTGATCATATCCTGTTAACACGCCTGCTCCCCTCAAGGCTGGTCCTCCATGTAGGTCACCAGCGCTGGCGCGAAGGCGAACTTCTCCTTCAGCCCTTCATATTTGAGCGTCTTCCCCTTGGCAGAGCCAGCTAACCGCACCAAGCTGTCGCTCTGCTGCCACCAACTGAACACGGTAACACGCGAGAAGCCGAGCCCTTGGGCAACAGCGGTGACACCAGCGTGAGCTTGTGGGAGGCAGCGCCATGGCAAACGGAGCGGTCTCGACCGCCGCCGCACGATCCCTACCACAGTATACCGCTCTGCTTGCGCTTCGTGCTTGGCGCATGCATAGTGCAAAAGTTAGTGGAATTAGAGCCAATAAAGAAGCATTTTAGCGTCATCCACCAATTTATGTAGATTCGGATTGTTTTTTAGCAAACGGAAATCTTTATTGGTCAAAGAGATGGTGTGTTGGGCGTTGAGTCACCGTTTTGTGTTCGTCAGGGTTTTCGTCGTTGTGTGTAGTTTGTGGGAGCATGGTAATGATTGAGATGGGGAAAAGCAGCGAAATTGCCTTTTAATTCCTCCAATCACATGCTCAGAAAGCAATCACCAGAGTTGGTCGATCCAAGCGGGTGTTGGGAACTGTTGTTATCTGTAGTATCTGATTGTGTTTTCGTGAAATACATGTGATCTCTGAATACACACAAAGACCACTTGCAACGCCCACTGACCCAAACCGTTTATTATAAGTAATTTTGGAATAGGTAGGTGGTGATTTCAGATAGGGCGGAAACCCCGCTCGCGTTTTTATTGAGACTAAATGCTCAAATTTAACATTTAATGTAAAAATGGGCTTTACCTTTGTAAGGCCGCCTCTGACTGTCTCTCCAGAGATCGTCTCCTACACTTGAATGATGCGCTTGATCAGATAGAGCCTCTCTTTCCTTTGCGGAAGCGACAGCCGATTGGTTGTGAAGCAGCCGCTAAGATCGTAGCATTTTCTTTACTGGCTCCATGCCACAGATATCTAGGACCTGGCGCAGGGACGTAAGAGTTAGTAAGGAGAGGCTGCATAACAGAGAACTCCTCCGATGCGATGGTCTCCTCAGACTCGACGGAGGTGTGATAGTCGACGTTGTCGAATAGCACAACGGACGGCACTTCGATCTCTGACGCGAGCACAAAGCGGAGGTACTCCCTCCGAACCCTCTCGTCCATTCACACTCGTTCTTGAATTCTGTAAGAGTGGACTAAAATTCATATGAGAAGTCAAATGCCCAAACAATTCCGATTTTTCAGAAAAATTCGTACACACTTTTTGGATACTGAGGCGGCCTGATGGCACAAAGACGCCCATGCTCGGATCCCTTGACAATGAAGGGGATGGGAAGCTTGCGGCCTGCATGAGAGGAGCATAGGGGTTCGATAGCGTAAAGAACAGCAGCTGAACATTGTGCGTGACGGAACATCTGCTCGGATGGCCAGAACCGTCATTCGCATAGAATGCTGGCTCCGGTGCCCGTCCTCAGCCGATCCTCCGCGCTGGGCGAGTGTCTTGAGGGGAGGCATGTCGTACTGGGCGCCTGTCTTGTGGGTATTGAGCACGCATGAGGGCTTCGTACTCGCTCCTGAAATGTGCGCTGAACTTATCGCGGGTTTGCTCGAGGACTTTCATGGACTCCTAAATACTATTTTTAAAAATTAAACCGGACATTTATAGAAAACAAAAGATCGCACCTACCTTTGTCGACTAGATGGTCCGCTGCGAGTAGTCGTCCCGAGCGGCAAAGAGACCCATTAGCTTCATGAGTGAGTCAAACGTAGTCGCAGACGACTTCTTTGGCGCAGTGTAGGAGCATAGCCAATCCGGGTCGCTTGGTTTAGCAAACTGCATCATGCTAAACGCAGTCAAAATCTGAAATATATCATACAAAAAACTAATCAGAAATTCCACCGAATCGACACGTTGCAGAGCGAGCTCATGCACACCTGCTCGTCTCTCATGGTGTCCTCTTGAACATGATGCACTGGGCAGCGAACAGTACTCTCTACTGACAACCTATTCTCGTCGGCTTCGTCAGCTTGGGACCGGCGAACAACCTAATGCGGGCCTCTTTCTTGAGTCACTCACGGAGGGTTCGCGTCGAGATACCTGTGACTCTTGAGGTAGCGTGCAGTGAGGTCAGGTCCAGTGCGTCTAGAGAGGCAACACACTCTTCGTGCGTGAAGCTATAGCGCTTAGGCGCCATTGCAAACGGAGAAATGAGTGAAGCAGGACACATATGAATAGATGTTTGTGAAGGAGGTAACGGAAAAAGTTAAATTCACTCCGCGCCAAAACTTGGTTTTGGCGCACTACAATCTCTTAGGTAAAAAGCGAGGCATTTGGAAAAATGTCATGTTCCCCAATCAAATTCTATGATTAGCGAACCCATACAAAAATGACATTGGCCAAGTGAGTATGAGCAAGTGGGCGTTAATTCTGTCCAGGCATTGCGAGCAGTCTTAGTGTGTACCTTTTCAAATAGATGCAATTTACGTGAATGATTGTTTCGTCATAGTTGGTATCAAACCTAACCATCGATTGAAATATGTATAGTTTGATAGGACTTCATCTGAACTGACACTTTTACTTACAAACATACAAGTTCAAAGTAAAAAGTTCGCTAGACTGAAAAAGCGCCAAATCCGGCTTTCCGCCCAGTTACTGCATACTACCGCCGTCCTATAATTATATGAGAATTTGAGATGGTTTGGAGCACACCAGCTCAAAGTTGCTGATTAGAATAAAACGATAATTCAAAAAGCGCAAGGTCTGGCAGTCATTAATTCTTCGTTTAGGTATGCTAAATCTGTCCACACTGACATTTGGCATTCACGAAGATGTCGCACACGGCCAACGCTTCCAAATTTGACGACGACGAGCGCCGTCGAGTCCTCGCCTTCCTCATCAAGTACTCTACGGAGGTTTTCCTGTCGCACGAAGCCGTCGCAGCAACGACTCGCAGTTCGACGGCGGTCGAGCGACTGTTGACCGCATTTGGCGTGAGCGTGGCACCGGCGCTCCGGGTGCGCTGCACTTAGGCCGCCCCCTCTGCATGACCCTTGCGGTGTTGTGGCAAAGCTCGCTGCTGCACCGCTCGAGCAACGTACCACGCTCAGAGCCGTGGCAGACGCGACTGGGATCTCCAAGTCAACCTTGCAGAGACGATTAAAGGAGGGTGTCGGTGTAAAGCGTGCGGCCATGGCCTTGCCTTCAAGCTTGATGACACTCCACATCGAGTCGCGGCTACAGTACTTCCCTTCTAAAGTCCGAAAGGAAGGAGGTACACAGTGTGATTTTTTGCTTTTGTACACCGTTATATTGCTGATATTTGTTGTTTGTTGCATTTAGACGGCCTCTAGTTTTCGGACTTTAGCAACGCTGTCCATGTAGACAAAAAAAGGTTCTACGATCCCAAGACGACGAAGAAGCTCTACATCAGTACCGAGGAATGCACACCCTGCCTTACAATCCCCAACAAGAGACACATGGATAACGTAATGTTTTTGGTCGCTGTCGCTCGCCCTTGCTTGGACTTGTGCGGCAACGTGCTTGTTGACGGCAAAATAGGTCTCTGGCCTATTGTCGAGATGCAAAAAGCGGAGCGAGCGTCCCAGTGCTGGCCAGCAAGAGCAGATTTGGTAATTCAGTCGAGATACCCCGGCAAAATACAAATCGCTGGTTCTGGACAATCTCATACCTGCGATCCAAGCGAAGTGGCCTGGTGAGTTAGCGTTTACCTTTGCAAACTTGGTGTTTCTGCAAAATGTGAAAACTTACAAATGACATATGCTGCATGCTACGACAAAAAGGTGACAATTCAACAGGATAATGCAAGCCTGCATGCTATTATGAAGTCTGCGGATGTTATGGAGGCACGTCGGCTAGACGGGTGGCAGATCGATTCTGAAAAACAGCCACCAAAGATTCCCGATCACAATGTATTGGATTTGGAACTCGCTTCAAGCGATTCAGCATCGGCGATTCAGCTACAATAGCGACAAAATCAATGCTGCGGCTAAGGAGGCGTACAGTGCCATCCCATACATCACCATCGAGAGGATCTTCGCCATGCTGCAGAGCTTGATTCCTGAGATCATGGCGATCAAGGGGTCTAACTCGTATCGTCTACCGCATTTGAAGGAGGACCAAGTCGTGAGAGAGAGCTGTGTGCTTCGGCCCTCACTTCAGTGCGACGACATCATTTTCGATCGAGCCGAGCGAGGTCTCATAAAAAAGTAGTCTAAGTCATACAATTTAGATAATACACTTCAATATTTTAACGATTTAAATCCTAGAGTACATTTTTATTCATTAAATAATTTGCTGCTCTTGTCTGATTGGCCAAATGATGGTACCTGTTAAGCAGGTTCCTTTCTAACGATATTTTCCCGCAAATCATAGCGCAAACTGGCGACTTCGTACGCAGCACTAACATTCAGCAAAATAAGGTTAAATTACTCTTGTTCTGGACATGTCCTTCGTCTGCCGATAACTAGAGAACCCGGTCCGCAATGAGCCCGGACATGATGTGAGCTGCGTGTTACGTTGCCTTCGCTGTCACGCCACGGCGAGATCAGGGTTGAGACATATTGCCTTGGCCCGCGCATTAGGGCGTCTAGTTCATTGACGCAACATATTTCTATAATTATGGGACATAGGTACAACCAAACACAACAGAGAGGACAAAAAACAGTAAATACCCTTTCAATAGCGCTTTATCTTGTACTACTTCGTTCCAAAATAAGTGAGCATATTTCATCTTAGATTTAGTATGGCGAAGGACAAATTCCATCTGATGGGGTCAAAATGACCAAACTGCATCCATTGACGTGCGAATTTATGATATATGTTTTTGGAGTGCAGTTTTTTGCTGTTTTAGAGGGATAAACGATGCTGATAAGACGTTGTATGGTGAGTAAGACATACCATTCTAACGGGTATTCTGAGACGAACACAAACGTACCGTTTTCTCAACGTCAAACCTATTTGCGACTAAATGAGATCGATTTTTGAGAACGGTCGCTTATTTCGGACGGAGGACTACACTGTTTCAAAATAAGTGACGATTTGGCCTTTTTCGATGTTATTTAGCCAAAAAGATGTTTGGCAACGAAATAATGGTATTTGTATGTTCGTTTCACGATCCCTGATCTGATGAAGTGTCTTGGTTCGTTGACATCGCCTATTCAGCGTCGCAAACAAAGGAAAATAGCTGAACACATGCACATAGAATAAACATTTATCAGAAACTCACACTTCGTTGGATTTTCTTTTACCGATTGGACCCCATGCGATGATGTCACCATCCTTCTCTTACAAAAATCGATATAAAGTTGCGCCACTTTTTCTGAATCAAGGCAAAGAGTGGAATTGTCAATTATTTTGAAACGTAGTAGAAGTACCAGCTAGGTCTGCCAACATCCTTTTCCATGTGGCTGTCAGTGCCGGGGACAAATATTAATTATGGCTTTGTAGACAAAAGTGCACCCAGTAAAAGATTAGTTTAATATGAGACCATTTTAAACAGATGTATCATAAACCCGTTTTTGAGATTTTTGAGGAGAAATGTTTAACGTTGGTCATGTGGACTCACAAAAAACTGAAAACTCGAGAAAACCGCGATTGAGAATTCGACACCAAACGACAAAATCAATTTCAGCCAAGTCTAAAATGCCTTCTTTTGGACTTCCATATCAGCTCAGATCAAACCAATTAGATCAAAATAAAGATAAACATTTTGAGAACCGAAATGTACAATAACAAAAATTCGTACTTTTCCGAGGTGTCATCTTTGAACGCTTGTAACTTTGGACTGACATCGAAGCTTGAGACGTTTAATAGCTCAAATGAAAGAGCAGATAACGTACTTTAACGTGGTGTAGCTCGTTGAAAAACCTTAAAAACAGGTTGATGATATTTCCATTTTTTGGTCTCTTATACACTGCTCGCCAAAAAACAGAACGACACAAATCTTGCCATTCCTCACTCAATTCGTAGTCGTTTTCGAATCCGATTGTTGCGTTCGGTTCGCCCGCCGTGACGCGTTCAAAACCGCGCGTAGTTTTGTATGGGAGTGAACACAGAAGTCAGGACAAAAATTTGCTGACATTTTGGTGGGACAAATAAGAAGAACGCGAGTGGCATAATAAAAGTAAATCAACTAGTGATTGAATTGGTTTCTTAAAACTCACACCTCTATCCTTTTGCCTTCACGACCATGAAGCATCGCCGAGGCATGGAGTCGACGAGTCGCTCTAGCAGACCTATGTCTACCGCCGCCCGCTCACGCTCAAGTGCTCCCATCAGCTCGCGAACTGAGCTATACTGCTTACCGTCCTCGTAGACTCGTGCCGTCAGGACGCCCACAGATTATCAATCGGATTGAGATCGGGGCTCCATGCCGGCCAGTTCATTGTATCGATTCGGCAGCTTGATAGAAATTTGTGCGTTGAGCGGGAGGTGTGAATCGACGCATTATCCTACTGAAAAACAAAGCCGCCCGAGTGCCGCGGCGCCGCAAACGACATCAGGGGTGCGTGCGCAGTGTCTCCGCGTAAGAAGCTGACCTCTGCTTGCCCTCTAAGAAGGCTAGCGATGTCGTTCCCTGCCGCTGAAATCCTGCCTCCACCATTCTGATGCGACCGCCCATTTACCGATGCACTGATATCCTCGCTGGTTGTTGGACATCTGTCCACATCCGCTCGTTGTCCGTATCGCGGAGGCTACACCGTTTCTCGTCGCTAAAGGTCACGTTTGCCCATAGCGCAGAGCCAAAACGGCCGGTCAATCCGCCTCGCACCACTGTACCCGAGTCGTTTTGTGAGCGGCTGTTAGCGGTCGAATCTTGTCTAGCTCCGTGTATTGCATCCATGGTGTCTCGTCCAGCACCCTTTGAACGCTGCGCACCGAACAAGGCAAGTCGTTGTCGTTCTTGAGCCGTGCGGTAGAAACAGCCTTTACTGATGCGTCGCGATACAGGCGATTCGTTACTCTAGCGTCGACCTTGCGCGAGGGACCGCGCTCTCGGGTAATAATTTTAGTTGCTTGCCTTGCAATGCGCACGATACTGTATGTTTTAGTGATTCAGTGATTCTGTGATCTTGCTAATTCTCATACCCGCCCTGCCCATCCCTGTCATCTCTGCCTCTCGGTGTCGCTGACGTGAATGGACATCTCTGGTAGTACGTTTCTTGGTGGAGCTTGTGGTGGCGCGTTGCTGGACACTGACTGTGGCTCACGACGATAGCCATCAAAATTACCGATAATTTAGTCACATTTTGACTTGCTTTTATTTTGGCACTCGCGTTCTTCTTATTTGTCCCATCAAAATGTCAGCAAATTTTTGTCCTGACTTCTGTGTTCACTCCCATACAAAACTACGCGCAGTTTTGAACGCGTCACGGCGGGCGAACCGAACGCAACAATCGGATTCGAAAACGACTACGAATTGAATGAGGAATGGCAAGATTTGTGTCGTTCTGTTTTTTGGCGAGCAGTGTACTAAACGTTTAGTCAACACCCAGTCTCTGAGTCAAGGAGGCCGAAAATTTCCGACAAAAAAGTGTCAATTCTTATTGAAACACAACAAAAACTTGTGTACAGATGCCCCTGGGTCGTGAGGCATGGACACACGCGTTTGCGTCCTCAACAAAGCATCACAGGCGGCAGTATTCAAATATTACGAAATCACGAGAACTCGAAAATTACCATTTTTAGGTACCAGTCAGGTCAAGAAATTACATTTTTAGATTTTGAAAAGCGGTATGTCTTCCTGGCCAATAACAAGCGTACATGATGTAAGACGTACAAGTATTAGTCACTAGAACTGCTGCTGAGAATTAGCTGTGAAGGTAGCTAGTACGTCTCGGTTTAGCCTAGTTGCTATATATTGCAGGATTGTGAGATTTTCTCTGAACTTAGGCACTTTCAGCTTCATTTTTGGACAGATAAAGCGCATTGCCGCCAAGCCGTGAGACAAAATTACAAGATTTTCGTCGAGCCGCCAGATCATAAGTTTTTGAAATCGCCATAGCTCAGCTCATACGTGTCAGACAGGAAATGTGTTTGAATAGTCTTGCTTGGATCCTAAAGAGCTTTCATGTGAACGTCTAACCTCGCTGGTCCGAGTAGTGCTCGAAAAGTATTTTTCACATTTAAAACTTTGTATGGAGCTTCGCCTCCTTGACTCAGAGACTGGGTGTTAAATTCAACACCCAGTCTCTGAGTCAAGGAGGCCGTTAATTTACGTAAAAAATAAAATCAGTGCCGTTCCTTATCGAAACACAACGAAAATAATTTTTCAAAGTTGTGTGTCGATGCCTCCCGTTCGTGGGGCATCAGCACACGAGTTTGCATCCACTACAAGGCATCATATGCGGCAGCATTCAAATATTTCGGGATCTTAAGGACTCAAATATTACCAATTCTTGTACACTCCTGGCCAAAATGACACGAACACCCACAGTTTTTTTCATAACTTTACGACTACTGATCGCACAGTACAGTCCACTCTCCTTGTAGCGCGGTCCAAAAATACGAACGAAAGTATGGGGGGTGTAAGGTTATTTTGCTGATGTAAATATAAGATTTTACAAGTCAAATTGCACACTTTACATTGATATCTGCATTTGTTGCATACAGTCGACAAGTTCATAGCTGTCCTCGTCTACAATCGCAGTGTATCGCCAACAGTTTGCGGTGGTGTCGCGAGAGACTTCAGACCAGGTATGCATGGCCCAACGGATAGCGACCAGCACATCGACTTCGTA
>JAASGD010001347.1:0-11308 GCA_023334115.1 Globisporangium megalacanthum | reverse complement strand
CTCAGTTTGATATATTTTTGAGGAGGCAAAACATTTTAGACTATGAGTTACAACAAGGTTCAGCACATTTATTCCACCAATCATAGCAGCTGAATTTGAGTTTCTGTCAGTGTCAAGCAAGTGGGCCGATTGAAGTGTCCGGGCCGATTGATCCGTCCGCATGTGTAAGTCACCAAAGCTAAAGCTGGACACCTCCAAGAGACAACCATCCTTCATTCGACAAGTCATGTAAGTTTGGTATGGCAAAGTAGAATCCATGAAGACGGTGAAGAGGGTCTGTTGACGCGCAAACATCAACCAAGTGTACGCGCCACTTCGACCTCGGCGGCATTGTTCAAACCCAAGTCCCTGCGTACTCGACGCTTATGGACTTCAATGGTGTGTTCGACGTCGAGCGACTGGACAGCGCAGGCAACGTGGCTCAGACGAGCGCGTGGGCTCAAGAGTCGAGTTCCTAGCGCGCAGGAAGAGCGACTCCTTGACGACGCCTCTGGTGCCACCACCCACGTACTGTATGTAGTAGTCTGCAAACGAACAAGTATCTTACATTCGTGCGCTCTGAACGCGACCATCCGTCCGTCCGTCCGTCCGTCCTACCTGTCTATTCCTTCAATACACTGCTGTACCTTACCACCCTTCTGACTGTAGCTATACGAGAGTCACTGGTGCTCTCGCCCCCTCACTTCGGAGGCTACTGGGCGGCAACGCCACTGCCGACTCCTGCATGGCTTGGACGAGCGCGTCGCCGACCTGCTGGATGCGCGCTTTGAGCTCCTGCATCTGCAGCCTCGACACGCTCAGCTCGCTGTTTTGGCGCATGCGGAGCAATAACCACTTGGTAATCACCACGACCGACCCGTGGTCCTGGGTTGCACCACTTCCACCACTGCTCGTCGGTGGTTTGCACGCGACTGCTCGCAGCGAAATGATCCCCGAGACGTCCTGTCGCATGCACTGGCTCGACCGGTACGGAAAGAGCTCGTCGTCGTTCACGTAATCAATCACGATCACCCCGAGTTCTTTGCCGACACCAGCACCACCGGCCGTCTTCCCAGAACCCGTGACGCGGTCTCTCGACCACTGGCTCTTTCTCCGCTCGTCGTCGACAAATTCCGAGAAGACCACGTAGTTCGACTCAATGAGCACGTCCCGGACGCTCGAGTGCACGAGCCGGCGGTGCAGGATCGTCTTGTCCCAATTGTCGTCGCTCTCGCACGTCACGACCGCGCCGATTGCGTCACCCACACTGTGTTCGAGGCTCTCGAGGCACCCGTGGAGCTGGTCGTAGACCTGTTTCACGCCTTCTGCGCCACAGAGTGGGACGCTCTGGAACGCCACGCTGCAGTAATCGCCGTTCTCCGCCACGTAGCTCACGTCTTCACGCCGTTCGCGGCTCAAGTCGACAAACTGCGTGCGTTTCTCTAGCAGCCGCTGGGCGTCGTGGAGCTTCTGGGTCTTGAGCGCCATGAGCGTCTCGCGCCGACTCGCCCAGTCCCGACTGAGCCGAATCGGCGTGTCAAGCGGACACCGTTCGCCAAGACTCAGGAGCTCCGAGACGACCGACTGGGCGCTCAGGACCGCGAGCTGCTGGTTCCGCACGTTCTCCCGCAAGACGTCGTTGAGAATCCGCTTCTGTTGCATCTGGAACTCTTGGCTCTGCCAGTCGACGATGCCACTGCGCTCGCGGAGGTACGTGAGCTGCGCTTCGAGCTGCTGGACCTGGAGCTGCAGCAAGTCTTTCTCTTCTTTCCGCACGAGGTACGTGGGCTTCCGGAGCTTGGGCTTCTTGTGCGTCCACGCAGTCGGAGACGACGCGTGTGTGTCGTCTTCAGCGTCGTCTTCGGACGACAGGCTCCGCTTGTGGCCGGCGGCTGCGGACTGAGCGTGCTGTAAGAGCGTCAGCATTGACTGCATTGCAGTGGTCGTAGAGTGTTGCGAGTCGTTGTCGTCATTGTCGGTCGGTGTCTCTGGCTCCGTGGGCGACTGTAGGGAGGCTACTGTTGGGAGCACGAGGCGCGGCAGCAGCAGCGGCATGTGTTTGGGCTCGCCGCTCGCTGTCGTGGTCGGGAATGGGAACTGCTTCGCGCCTGCGTGGTGGTGGTGGCTCGACAGCGCTGGGGAGTGCATGGCGAAAGCGGGAATAATCCCAGCGCTCGGGTGATTGTGGTTGGTTGCTTCTTGCGCCACTGTTGGGGGAGGGCGCAGAGTGCTGGTGCTTGGCATCAACGGCGACAATGATGGCGGCGTCATACAAGTGGGTTGTGTGCGGAGGTCGCTTTGAACAAGTGAGAGGCGGGCGTGCGGCACGCACACGCGGGTGGTGTGGTAGACACGGTGGACACTGCGCGAATGGCGTAAGCTGCACCTGTGGCATCAACAGAACGAGGGATTGTCGCGTAACACCGGTATCAAACCCATCGTGGAGCATCAACTATCAAACAGCATTTTCAAAGTGGAATTGAGAGAATACATTTCATAGTAGAATACTACTTCTTGTGAAATTGATGTCGAATCCCAAAATACGCGACAAATCAAGTTTGACAGGGATGAGAAATTTTGGAGTTCAAAAAATCGACTTTGGCGGGGATAAATTGAAATGTTGGGTGGGCGCGTCAACCGAATGGACAAGTTGATGCCACCTCCAAGTTGATGCCATGAATGCATCCTTTCGCGCTGGCTCGATCTCGTCCTCACTTCAAGCAGATACCTTTCGTGCTCCTGTGTGGATCTGATCGTGACCAAAGAAAGAAGACGGCCCGAGGAGCTCTCTTGCCACCAGCTTTTCATGTTGCTTTGTCATGATGACCAGTAACGTTGAGAACTTGAGAAACGTTCACAGTCCGACTGACATCCCAGCGCGATTCCGCACTGGAGTCTCTGCGCTCCACTCCGTCCCACTCTAATGCTTCATGATCAATAGCCTGAAGTTCACCGCTCTTCGTATTGGATCTCACGGTCTCAATCGTTGCGCTCAGGAGCTCCTTCAGCATCAGCTGCGTATTGCCGAGAAGCTCCTCGACCACCTCATGCTGGTACGGCAAGAGCTCAGAATGGCGCAGTCGCATGTTGTACGCCTCACAGGTTCAGGACTCAGGAACTTGGCGCACTCAGAGCTCCTCACTGTACTTTACTCCTTGGAGCACTCCTTCCGAGCTGTTTCCACATTCATAGTCGTCTTTATTATTGATCAGTGCGAAATTGGTCGTGTGGTGGTGGACCGGACGCGGTCATGGAGCGTGCGCACGAGCGACTTGAAGCAGTACGCTGGGTCGAACGTGACCCCAAAGACGACTTCCCATGGGATCGTCCCGGCCTTTGTCTGCCGGATCATCCCAACGTACGACTGCGTGAGGACGATGAGCGGCGGTGCACTTGGGTCTTCGCTCGGGAACATCTTGACGACCGTTGCGCTCGTAGTGTCTTGGCGCAGCCGTGTCTCGGGGCGGTACGGGAAGAGCTCGTCGTCGTTCACAAAGTCGCACGCCAAGAACGCCGCGTCCCCGATCGAACCGTCCGGGTTCGCACTAGTCGAGTCTTTCACTATCCGACTTACGAGCACCAGGTTCGACTCGATCTGCGCGCCACAGTTTGTCGCCCGCACGAGACGCTGCGTGCCGACGCCTTCTTCCCCGCTCTCAAAGTCGCCTTCGCGGATCATGAGTTCGCCCGAGTTCTCGGTCCACTCAATCTCCATGTTAAAGTAGTACGCGCGCATCGTATCGAGCACTTGTTTGACGCTCGTGAAGCCTTCGAGCGGGGCGATTTCAAAGTTCGAGAAGCAATAGTCGCCGTTCGGGAGGCGAAAGCGCTCGGACTGCGAGTACTCGAGCGTCGGGTTCAAGTACCGCGTCCGCTCGGCTAAGTACCGCTCAGCGTCATGGAGAATCGAGCCCCGGAGCTGGACGAACGTCGCGGCGCGTTGCGTCCAGTCGCGCTCGAGACGGATGAACCGCTCGAGTGGGAACACTGCTGCGGACTGCAGGAGAGAGAATCGTGGGACGTCAGTCAGTTTGTCCAGAGGCAGGCGACGCGACGATCGATCCATCCGAGTCGATACGGGAGCGTACGTACCGTGTTCCCGGCAATGCCGGACTGGACACGTGCGAGCAGCAGCCGCTGCTCCCGAACCGCTTGGCGCAGTAGCTCCGTCTCACACTGCTGCTTGTAGAGAGCGGATCGGAAGGTGCGGTGATGACCGCCAGACCCGTGGACAACGTGTGCTTTCAGCGCTTCGAGGCGCTCAATCTCGAGCCGGAGCGACGCATTCTCTTCCTGTTGACGCGCCAAGAGCGGTAGGAGCCATTGATTGACGTGAGCTGAGGCTGCCCAACCACACCACACGCGCGTGTAGCGAGCGACCTCAAGAAGAAGCGCACCTTTTGCTGGACGTAGTACCAGTTCTTCTTTTTCGTCCGACCGCCTCGACCTCGCACGGCAACGACAGACGGACTCTCGGCATCGGACGACGCCTCGTCGCTCGTGTGCGCAGGCGTCAGCTCGCTGCCTGTGCGCTGTTTCTTCCTGCTGCTGGTCTGCTCACTTGTTGGAGGTGACTGAACGTCGTTACTGTGCACCAATTGGCTGGTCGGATAACTTCTCGTGCCTTCGAGTTCGTGCTCGATTGCCATTGCTGGGATCCGGAACACGAGCGACCCATCCGCTGCTATTGCGCTCTGTGGCGCAGGTGTCGTTAGGGCCATTGCTGCGAGTGTGCGAGTGTGTGGACACGAGTGAAGAGGCGACAGCGATGGTCAAGCGATCGAATCGGAGACTGAACACTCGGACGTGTCGAGGATGTTGATGATGGGGAGAGGGGAGAGCCAACTCATAATCAACGTTTATGACTGCAGAGTGATCGTCAGGATGCTGCAAAATAGGCAACATGGTGAGATAAAGTGCATAATACCTACTTGGAGATTTCTGAAGCACCTACTTTAAATAGACCGATATTAGTCGTACAATGTACTGCTGTAGTATTATGTATTATGACTTGTGTGATCACAACAACGAGAAACTACTTAGCACGCTACGTGCGACGTCTACTCGCAACCAACCTCGCTGCGTTTGCTCTCGACTCTTTTTGGGCGTTCTCAAACGTGGCCGACGGCGAGTACACCGACTTGATGTGCAGTTGGATTGTCAAAAGTTGGCCATTGAAATTAATGTTGAGCGTCGTTTGACCTTGTTAAAGTATGCCGAGGTCGCACTACCTACTTGGAGTAAAAAACATTTTCATAAAACTATCATGCATGAGTTCATCTCATTGAGATTGCAATCACTGATTATCTCTCGCGAAATTTAGTGCGGTCGCGACACCACGTATAGGATACCGAAGTAAAAGCCTTGCGCGAAGAACTCTCCCAACCGCGTCCTCGCGTTCGCGTCCTCTCTTCTGTGAATAGCAGGAACTAAACGAATGTCCAGTGCCTTGGACCAGAACAAGGCGGCTGCCAGCGACAATCACCGTCAGAGCAAATCTCATACGTCAAGGACGTATGAGAGTGATCAAGGCCAGAGGAACTCGCTCCCGTCTGAAGAGTGGGAAGATGACGAGCGCCCTATGAATGGAGGTGTTCATGCAGTACGAGTATGAAAGAATGAGCAGCGAACCTAAAAGAGTTGATGACTTGTGGTGTGGTCTTCCGCCAACACGACGCACTACATACAGTACCTACACGGACCGCGCGACTTGCTCGTTCACAGAGATCTCGGTCGCCATCGTGTTGCGCTGGTGCTTGCTATGGAACCCGTGCGCAAAGAGCTCCTCCGTGTCTTCGAGCAGTACCGTTGTTGTCTCGGGACACCACGCGACCACAAGCCCAAGCGCGAGCAAACACAGACCCGCCGACACGAGTGACAGTTCCAGCAGCTGGGGGAACACTTCGCGCACCCAGAAGATCGAGACGCCACTCAGCACCGCAACGATCGCACTCGCCTTCGCACGCACGCTGGTCGGGAACACCTCCACAGGGTACAACCACAGCACTGGCGACCAGCACGCTGCGTAGCTCACTAAGACCGTCGTTGCGCCGACAAAGATTGCTCCAGCGCTCGCGTGCGAACAGCTCAGGGACTCGACATTTGCGTCACAACCGCTCGCGACAGCGATCCCGAGGATCCCATGCGCAACGACCATCCCAACGACACCGACGAGCAGCAGCGTCCGGCGGCCGACAGCATCGACTGTACTGAGCGCTGGCACTGCCGCAACGATCTCAATGACGAATGCTGTGAACTTGAAGTCGCCAACGATCGACTGGGCAAAGTGCTTGGGCTTCTCGATCGCCATGAACGACGCGAACCAGTTCGTCGCAGTGGCCGCGAACACGAGCTGGAACGTCAGCAAGACAGTCAAGAGCGCGATCCGCCGGACGACCGAGAAGTCGGCCAGCGTCCCCCAGCCCGAGACGTCCGCTATCGCAGTCGCCTGCGCTGCGATCGCGTCCAGCTCGGACTGGACCAACCACGTGTTGCGAATGTGCTTGAGTGACGTCTCGGCGACTTCTTTGCCCTTGTGGAGGTAGACCCAGCGGGGCGACTCGGGGAGAAACGCGTAGCCGAGGGCGAGCAGCAGCATTGGCACTTGCGGGAACACGTAGACGAGCGTGTCGTCCGTGAGAACGTCCGTCTCAACTGCAACGTACGTGCCGACAAAGTGCCCCGTGCTGAGCAGGACGATTGCGAAGCCTGCGAGCAGTCCTCGTCGCTCTTTCGCGACCATTTCAACGCAGTAGATTGGCAGCACGAGTGAGTAGATGCCGCCGCCAATGCCCTGCACAATACGCCCAGCCATGTCCACACTGTCGCTCGTCGCGGCTTCCACTGCCCAGAGGCCGGTGCTGAAGACGACACAGCCAACGACGATTGCGACTTTGCGACCCGCAACGTCGGCGAGCAGCCCACCGACCAGCGCACCAGCGAGGAAGCCGACGGTCGAGGCATTCGCGACGCCCCAGCTCGTGGATTCCTTGAAGCCCATCACGGCTTGCCCGTACCCGACGCCAGCGAGACCGACAGACGCGGCGACGCAGAGCGCAATCGCGCGGCTGTGCGGCCCGGCCGTGTCCTCTGTGATCGGTCGTCGTCCCTGCGACGCCAGCATCTCGTCCGTCGAGTCCATTTGCCGCATTCTGCCGTGGTCAATTGGTCGGAAGCTTGGCAGCTCGACGGCTAGGAGAGTTGGACAAAGAGTTACAGTGAGGCGACGCTGCTGGCGGTGGAGCTGCTCGAGCACGTGACCTCAAGTGCGAGAATGCCCATTGAAAATCCGTGGGTGTGCTCATGATTTCCAACCATCACTCTGTCGTTGGATTTTTGATGTGCGAAGATATTTGTAATAAATTACTGCGATCTTGAAAGGTTGCCAACATCACGACCGCCGCTAATTCGCCGTCACTCCTTGCCGCGAACGCGGAGTAGCTCACACGGCGAGTCCGTCGGGCTTGAGGACCTAACTTGCGAGTAGCGCTGGTCACAACTTGGCTCAAGGATCGGCTGACGCATCGCAGAGCAAGTCACACAGTTCAGTAAGCACACCAGCACCCACACACACAGATACACACGAAGACGCCCCTTGAGTTCGTGGACCACGTTGTATCGCTGCGCTAGTTCGCTGCACACGCTCTCGCAATACCCGAGCACCGCAGCGTACACTCGCAACACAGACAAGTGCGGAAGGCGCGCAATAACGACTGTCGTTGTGTACGTGAAGTGCGCGTCCGCCGAGATGCTGGAGCACGTGAACGGCACGGCGCTCGAGACGGCTGCAACGCGATACGCAGTAAATCTGTCGACCCACGGTGCGGCGCGTAGTGACCTTGTGACTCGCTTCGACAAGCGTTGTATGCCGCCTCGAATGCGGCGACGCGCGTCAGTTGATCCGGAATCGCAACGAGCCACTGCTTCGAGAGCTGCGCGAGCGTGGACTCGAGGTGCCGCACCTGCTGGCGCAACGCTCGGATCTCGATCTAGGGGAGGGCACACCAACACACACAGCCATGAACGACAGACACAGCAGGTAGCGAGCGGAAGCAGAGCCAGTCAGTCAGCCACAGCGATCAAGTCGGGCATCAGGCATCCGATGCCTCGGGGTGGAGGCTGTGCTGCGTGTCCTCTCCCTGATTCTACGAGCTATAGCTACGTTGCTCTCTAGCAAGTGCTCCATCTCCACGTCATCCAGCTTCTCACCGTAGCTATGACGTTGTTCCGACGCCGTCTCTTGGTGTGTGGCTGCGGTTGGCCCTGGTCGGCTTCTCTGGTGCGAGCACTGGAATGCGCATCCGTACGACCAACGCCACTGCCGCTTTTCCAACCTGCGTGGGTTCGACTAAACGAACAGCGAAGGGGTTGAGCGAACACAGCCCCTCCATCTGTCGAACGAAGGACCACCCGCCCCACTCAGTTGCTCATTGCCTTTGTGTGTATTCTCACGTTCTCTGTTCACCTCCTTGCTACTACTCTGTACCACTCGTGTGTTGGAGCGCCGGGGGCGAGTCAATCAACCCCGGCGCCGCTGTCTTCAGCTGTCTGCACACGACCGCCATAAAGAGGTCGCCGTTCATGGACGCCTGCGAGAGCTGGAGCTCGCTCAACAGCATGGCCGAGTTCGGCCGCAAGTTGAACCGGAGCACGCGCACGTGCCGCACCAGTACGCACGGCACATTCGTCGTCGGGTCAACGATCCGCTCGACCAAGAGACTGAAGTAGGGAGGGTAGCGTGGTAGACACCAGAGAGATCAGTTCCTTAGCCCGTCAGTGTCCAAGTCCAACGACCGAGCCGGCTCCTCCAGTCGCTCCCTCCGTACCGGACGGACGCATCGCGTGCGGATTGCGTCGACTTGTGTGCGCGATCGCGTGCGAGTTCAGGGTACTGTTCATCGCTGTCGACAAAGTCGATGGCGACCACCCCGCGGTCTTCTGTGAGCGACCCGGAGAACACTGTGTGGCTTACGCTCGAGAACGCGGCGGTGTGGTTGATGTACTTGAGCTGCGCGTAGTTGCGCATGGGCCCAAAGGTTTCGAGCACCTGACGTCATCACACACACACGAGCACACTCTCAGTCGTCAGAGCTCCTCTCTTGTCGTCACGTCGCACGTGACGCGGGCTCACGTTGATGTTGTGGACGACGTCGCAGTGGCGCTGGATCTCTTTCTCCAACGAGCCAAAGAACGTGAGCACGGCACGAAACACGAGCGCGACGCTCGCGTTCTCAATCTTAGCGACCAGCGCGGACGACGCGTACGTGAACGCGTGGTCGGCGCTCACAGACGACGACGTGTACGGCGACAACGCCGTCGCACGGCCAACGTACGGAGTCGTAAACCCTTCGACGACGGACGGCGTGACGCGCAGTGCGAGGTCGCCACGGAGCACGAGCCGCTCGAGCTGCTCGACGCGGTTCGTCGCGAGCAAGTGAATCGGGTCGTGGATCGCACCGAACATGTCGATCGCGTTGTGGGGCCGAAAGAGCGGCGAGTCGGTCGTCGCGCGCTGGAGCGTGGCGAGGAAGAGCTGCTGGAGCACGAGCTGATCGCGCAGCCGCTGCTGCTCTTCCTGGTGCTTGGACGTGATCCAGCGCTGTTTCGCAGCCTCACACGCAGCGAGGAGCACGCTGGCGCTCGCAGTCCCAGCTCGCCACTTGTCGGCCAGCGCTTGGAACTGCCGCTCAAGGTGCGCTGCCTCGGCTCGGAGCTCCCGTACTTGTTGCTGTCGGTACGTGCGAGTGTGGTGACGTCAGCGTCCTGTCTCTTTGATCACGTACGCAACCAGTCCAGTCCCATCCGCTCCTAGACGCAAGCCACGCACCGCCTTGGGCACGACGACCACCCCGGCGTCCTCCGAGACGGCAAAGATGTCGTCGGTGGTTATGGGTGGCTGTGTATGGAGCGCGGGCTCGTTCCGATCCGAGTCCGCGTCCGAGTCGGTGCTCGCACTGGACGTGCTGCGGCGAATGCGCTTGCGACTCGGACCCACGTCCTTTTGTCCGTCTCGCGTGCGACCGACGTCGCCAGTGTCCGAGGGCTCCGATAACAGGGCGCTGATCCGTAGGCGGTTCGACGACATGACTGGCGGAGATGAGTGGACCTCGGCGGTCGCTCGGATTCCTGTACTCGGTCGCTCCAGTGCGGCGCCGACGTCAAGGCTCCGTGCCATCGCACACTGGACAAGTGAGACGGTGAGAATGATGTGGACACTTGGTAAGTACGACAAACAGACGCCCTTCGTGGTTGATTGTCCAAGCAATCACCCACAGAGATTACTCACCCAGCTTTGAATACCGTTTTTGTTTACAACTTCGAGGTCTTTTGGTGACTTTCAGTCCAGTCGACCCGAAGCAGAACTTGGGGAACGTGTGGAAGGTCTCCACACCTGGAGGGATCAACGTCGGGATGGATGGAACTTGGGTGGTGTGCACGACCGCATCCAACGTCGTAGCTCTTGTTTCAACACCGAATAACTGCTACGACGCCCGGTTCCGCTCGCCCCAATCGTCCATCTCAGCCAGATCTGGAGATGGAGACACAACCAGCAAACCCACGCTGACCGAATCGATAGCGCGTCACAGTAGCAAGATGCAGGAACTGCGGTGGTCTAGACTACGGAGCTGGCTGACAAAGCTCCCGCTCGTTCTCCAACGTGAACGCAAGCTCGTGGGCCACCGAGATGCCGAAGTTGTGCTGCAGCTTTAATGCCCGTAGATCAAGACGTTGATCACCACGAAGATCAACATGTCGGTGGTCAGGACGCTGTACTAGCGCACTGTACTTGTGCTCGAAGCGTGACGACTTCCTTGCAGCCGCACGGGCTCCTGCGTGAGCTCTTACATCGGTATTCCCCCCTCCCGCTGCTGCTTCTTGTTGCTGCGGCGATGTTGACGGTGCGACGGATGGACACGACAGGGATGATCGTGGTTCTGGAAGAAGCCTTGCCCGGTGTGGCCTAGCTCCAGTCGACTGAGGTGCTCCTGCGTCTGACTCGAGCTGTTGTTGTACAGCCGTGTCGATGTAAAGCGCAGCGAGTTCAGTCTCATCAGTAGTCGTTCTTGCCTCCAAAGCGCTGTCGTGGACGATAGCAACATATCTGGCAGCAACACGAGACCCAACGTTACAGTTCATTGTGGCCCATGTCACTGATGTCACGGCCGCTCTCGTCCACGATCTGCCGCTTCAGTGTCTTTGCACTGGTGTCGTCTTCCTCGTGACGTACGAGTCGCTCCCAGCGTTCGTCCACGATCTCCGTGATCGCGTCTCGCAGTTCGTTCGACATCTCTGGCGCAGTCAACAGCTTCCGCAGCTGCGTCGACGACAT
>JAASGD010001346.1:0-11314 GCA_023334115.1 Globisporangium megalacanthum | reverse complement strand
GCTCCTTCAGCACCAGCACCAGCACCAGCAACAACACCCGAGCCTGGCGTTCCCGCCTGTCGCAGCGCCTCCGAGCTACACGGCGTTCACGCCGCAGCCGATCGCGCTGCAGCCGAGCGAGCTGATGATGGCGCCGCGTCCGACGCTGAACGTGGTGATGGGCGGTGCGATGGAAGCGCAGAGCCCGATGAGTCTGCCGTCGCCTGCTGCGAGTCAGGCGAGCGACGTGAGCAAGCGGCGCGAGCGGTGGACCGAAGACGAGCACGCGCGGTTCATGGAGGGGCTGAACCAGTACGGCCGCAAGTGGAAGAAGATCCAGACGTTTGTGCAGACGAAGACTGCCGTGCAGGTGCGCACGCACGCGTACGGGTACTTTGCGAAGCTACTGCGCAACATGCCGGAGGACGAGGGCGTGTGGGAGCTCGCCGAGGAGATGAGCTCGTTGCCGGGTGCGGTGCTCAAGGGACCAGGCAACGGCAAGCGGAGAAACGAGCCGAAGACGGACGAGCAGGGCATGGCCGTGCTGCGCCGCTTTGTGTTTTCGAAGAAGAGTGACGACAAGAAAGCGGCCGAGAGCGATGGGACCGAGAGCGTGGACGGCGGGTCGAACCAGCACGAAGAGCTCCACGAGCAGGTGGACGTGAAGCAGGAGCTCCAACAGCAGCAACAGGAGGACGTTCAGTACTCGAACTGGAGCATCGTGGAAGACTCGGCAGCGTCGTCGGCGATGTTGGAGCTGAAACGCCAGCGCATCATGTGAGGCAGTGGCTCTGGGAGCGGACGGGCGAGGAACGCTCTGGTGTTTGCTGCCGCCGTCGCGTGTGGTTCCAGTCAGTCCGTCCGACGACTTGTCGGTCCGTCCGTGCGTCCGTATGTGAGACAGAAGAGGGCTCGAAGTGCATGAGCCCAGTGCGGCGGTCGTCGGGGGCTCAGCATCACCACCCAAGGGTCGCGCGTTCGTGGGAGGAGATCGTAGGAAAGGAAGTAGTAAGTGTACTCATATAAAAGAAGGCAGAACTCAATCGACTTCAAGCTCTGGAGGTGGTTGTCGGAACCTCTCCGCCTGCCTGTCAATCAGCTGTTATCTGAAGTCTCGCTTCCTGAATTGTGTCAATAGCTCTCGCCAACTCCAGGACAGTGGACCTCTGAACTGCATACACCACTGATAGATAGATACCCTTATGGAAGTGTCACGTTACTGTTGGTGTCTTCCGACTGACCTCTTCCTCCTCCTCCTCCTCCTCCCTAGCTCGCGGCGTAGAGCACTCGCGGTGCCTCACGCTGCAGCGCCACCCGCGCGTCCTGCTCCAGCGCCGCAAAGACGCGCAGCTTCTTGATCACGAGCGAGAGGCCGAGTCGGCGCGCCGGGTCCTTTGCGCACATGCGCTCGACGAGCTCCCACTGGTCGTCGCGGAAGTAGCCGGCAGGGCGACTCGGCAGGCGGCCGGCTTGCAGCAGCACCGGCACAACGTCGTCGGAGACGGCGCCCCACGGCTCGGCGCCCGTCACGGCTTCCACGATGCACATGCCGAACGAGAACACGTCGGCTTCCTTCGACACGCCGCTGCGCTCGCTGCAGTCCTCCCACCCGTCCACGAGGCACTCGGGCGCTCGCCAGCGCACGGTCTCGAGCTCCTCCTCGTCCCAGAGGCTGCTCACAGTCGACGCCGGCGAGTTCTCGACGTACAGACTGGCCTTGCCTTGCAAGTGGTTGGCGCGGAAGTGCGCGCCAAAGTTGCGCACCCGCGCCTGCTCGTCGGCGGTGATGAGGATGTTGCGGCACTGGAGGCGGCCGTGGACGATGCCCTGGTCGTGCAGCTGCCGGAGCGAGAGCGCCGCTTCGAGCAGCTTCTGCCACGTGAGGTGGCGGTTGCTGACGCCCGTGTCGCGGCTCAGGAACTCGATCAGCGACTCGTTCTGCCCGTCCCCTACCTTGAGGAACGGGATGCGCGCCTCGTCGATGAGCGTGATCGCACTGCGTCGCGGCTGCTGGCACGCGCGCGTGAAGAAGGAGGTTGGTGTGCGCGCTGGCGACGGCGGCGGCAAAGCGCCGGCGGCCGGGAGAACGACCGAGTCGTCGAACAGCACCACTTTCCGTCTCTCACTCGCCGGTTGTCGGTGGCGGCTCGAGCTGCTGCTGGTGCTCGCGGCGTCGTCGTCGTCGTCGTCGGTCGAGTTGGGGTCGCCCGCCTGCCGCTTGTCGCTCTTCGTTCGAGGGACTCGGCGGCGGGAAGGGAACGTGCGGACGTGCACGTGCTTCGTGGGTGTGGGACACAGCAGCGGCTCGTCATCGGCGCCTGCGTGTGTCGGCAGCTCTTGCGGTAACGCTGACTGTGTCGGACTCTGTGCGCGTGGCTGCGCTTGCGGAGACGTTGCAGCGTCGCCTTCGCAGCTCATGGACTGCGCATCGCGGCGGCGCGACGGGAATGTACGTCGGCTCACGCGCTTTGTGGCTGCAGTGCTGCTGCTGTTAGCGGCGGCGCCGGCTGCTGAAGACGACGCTGTCTCCGCTGCTGCTTCTGGTGCTGCTACTGGTGATGATACCAGTGGTGGAGGTTGTTTCGGAGCACCTGTGTCGTTATCGGTGCAGCTTAATGCTGCTGTGGCTGCTGCTGCTTCCTGTGAGGCGGTCTGTGCGGCGAGAGCTTCACTCTTGGGCCGCGCGGTTCGCCGCCGCACGGGGAACGTCTGGATGCGCACATGCTTTGTGGGCGTGGCGCACGCGTCGTCTAGGATTTCTTGGTGCACGCGCGGCATGGTGCGCTGTTTGTAGCTGCTGCGCTTCTCGTGAGCGGCGGTGCTTCGGCTGCTATAAGTGACTGAGTACCTGTGGTCGCGTCTTTACGAGCGCTTTGGGCTCGTTCGTTCTGCGGGCTGAGCGGAAACTTTCCCAATGGAATGGAGCGGGGGTTGACGAGACGCAGTGCCAGTCAGGAGAGTGGTCAATTGTTCAGTCTGTCACCGAATATCCGGCCAGAGACGTGGTGTGGCAAGCAGACGACCGTTCGACAAGCTTTGCAGGATCCAGACCAAGAGCGCCGCAGAGCATTGCCAGGACAGTTTGCGACCTTGTGATCCTGTGAGTACTGTACTGATGTCGTGCGCCATGTCCGTGTTGACGGGGCCAGAGTTCGATCGTCGCAGCTGAGATCGTGGCCACGGCATTTACGATGGGCAACTTGCCATTGTCCAGTGTGTCTGTCTGGCAGCTTTTGGTGGCTAACGCAAGGCATCCCAAGAGAGCAAGTAGGCGCCCGTCTTTGTGCCTCACGTGCGGTCCGCCCTTGCTTAAACCTGCGGCCCTTGGACAGTCGACAAGATCGGACGAATTCCGAGTTGAGGAGCGGGACTTCAGCGGGTCCACCAGGGCGTGCATGCATCCGGAGCGTGCAGGAGGCGATTGGTCGCGGCCAATTTTTGCTTGGAGCCGAGAGGCGGCGTGCGTGCCTTGACTGTCAAGTGCGTTGGTAATATATTGGCAGTGTTTGAGTTTGATGCCGATCATCGAGTGAAGCGGAGCAAAAGTGATGAAGGCGCAGGTGTACTGTATTTACTCGTCTCGGATACACGGGAGGGGGCCTCACCAATAGACGTTAATAGACGTGAATACGTTGGAGACCTCAACGCGCGCTTCATCAGCTCCAGGCCAGCATGCGGCACATGCATGACAATCCGACAGTGTTTCACACGAAGCTGGCAGGTCGCCAGTGAGGAAGAGGCGAAGGCAGTAACAATGAAGGCTCCGGAGCAGAATGCTGTTGTTTGTGCGCTGGCAAACGCGGTAGTTGGCGCTTCTGCCTCAAAAATCGCCTCCACTGACGCTGTCGTTGTACCCTGCGTCGCCATACCCCGAGTCCCCCGAATCTCCGATCGCATGACCAACGGTCATGCCTCCGAGGAAACCTGCGGTTCCAGCAAGGAGTGCGCTCGAGCCAGAAGCATAGCCATACTGGTGGCTGCCTCCGTAGCCGAACCCGCCGCCGCTGTAGCCCCCGGCATATGCCGGCTGCGCTACTTGATACACTGGCGCGTACATCGTCTGCATTGGAGCGTACACCCGAGCCGGTGCGTCACCGTCCATCTGGTAGCGTGAGCTCTTGCATCGCATGCAGCAGCAAACTGAGGCAGCAGCAATCAGAGCGGCGCCGATACCGAACGGGGCCCCCCATGATGATGTCCCCGCGTGCTGCGATCGGGTGCTGCTGGGTCGCGTCTTCTTGCAGCTGCATGCGTAGTTCGAGACCATACACGCCGCATCGCGCGCACAACAGCATCGCTGGCGTTGACTAACACGATCCAGCCAGTTACCGCAAAACTGTCCCGGGCCGTCGAGATACGCGCGCGAGCAGTCTCCCGTTGACGCGCACACCTGACATCCCGAGAGCGTCGGCGTCGGAGCAGGTGCCATGAAAGACGTCGTCGGAAGAGGCGGTGACATCGACACCAGCGATGTCACGTTTGCCGACAGCGGTGTCGACGATGCGCTCACCTCCTGTGGGTCAACAACTCCTGTTGTTGCGATACCGATGCACAGGGAGCTCCAGATAGCGATGCTTTGCCAGGTCCGGTACATCATCATAGTAGCTGGCAGCAAGAGCAGAGCTTGGATGGTGGCAATGATGATCGAGTCCGGGTGCACAAGTGATAAATGGAGCGGAGACTCGCGGCTATTCTTACAGCACCAAGCTCACACGTCAATCGTGAGAGGCACTGAAGTCGCTGTGCTGTGCACCGTTCAAGATCTGGGATGTTGGATCTATCGACTGGCGAAGTTGTTTCTTCCTCGATGAGTGTCACTGCTCTGCGATGACGACTTGATCTCTTAGATGTTGGAGCTGGCGGCGTAGAACTGGTAGACACAGCACAAGTCATCAGGTCACTTGACGGTGACGACACCCGCCCGCATCTTCCCCAAGCAAGCTCCACAAACCTGAGTACTCGAGCTCGGCGTAGCGGAATGCGAGCAGGTGGTGCAAGAGCCGCTTCTTGCGCTCGGAGTTGCGCTCATCCGCCGTGAGAGCGTCAGAGCCGTTCTCAGCACCGCGCTTGTCGCTCGCTATCTGGCGATACACGCGTTCGGCGGCTTGAATGATTTCAAGTGGCAAGCCACAGATCTTGGCGGTCTTGATGCCGTACATGTCCGCAGACGGGAACGATCCGTCTTTCATCTTGTAGTGGAAGCGGAGGTAGTGCTGCTCGTCGATAAGATATGCACGGCACCCAAGCATCATCAGCAGTAGTGAGCGACACAAGTTCATGCGACAAGGCTCGCACAACAAGCATCCAACGCACCTCCCCCACGGTCGCACTGAGATGGTAGCAACGGCAGCGCGGATACATCCGAGCAAGGCTGCTGAGGTCGTGGTAGTGTGTCGCGAAGCACGTGTACACCCTCCTCTGGATAAGTTCCTCGCTGACGGCGAACGCGATCGAGATCCCCTCTTCATTCGTTGTTCCGCGGCCCAGCTCGTCGATAAGCACGAGAGACTTGGACGTGCAAGTCTCTAGTATGAACGCCGTCTCCGTCATTTCGACACCAAATGTGCTTGTGTTCTCCTCCATGGCGTCCGATGTCCCGAATCGCGTACAGATGCGGTCTCGGATAGGGATAAACGCTTCCGTAGCCGGTACGAAGCACCCCATCTGCGCCAGGATCGTGATCACTGCTACACTGCGCATGTACGTGGACTTACCAGCACAGTTCGGCCCCGTAATGACTGGACTCAGTGCGATTGATCAGTTTTGCTGTTCGTTCAACGCAGTACACAGCCAACCCGAGGCAGTGCACACACGTACTGTGGAATGTGCTAAGCGGATCAAAGAACTACCAGGCATGCGTGTCAGCTCGATCGCGTCCAGTCACACTGCAGCTTCCAGTGAGTGTGTTCAGTGGTACCGTGTCGTTCGGAACGAAGTGCCGGTCTTTCATGACCTTCTCCACCATCGGATGACGGCCGTTCTTGATCACGAAGTTGCCGTACTCGGCCACGTGCGGCTTCACGTCTGATAAGCGCAGTGCCAGCGAGGGTTAGTCTGGGAATGAGCACCAAACACCATGGCGAGTGATCAGGCATGAGCGGGAGTGATACTTACACGGCTGCTCTGGCGGGGACAGCGCGACAACGTTTGTGAAGCTGCGAACAATACGCGCATGCTGGAGTGAGATCAGCGATAGACTCAAAGCTCCCCAATGCCTGTCCATGACTACCTGAGCAGCATATCCAGCAATGCCACGCTCTCGACCATCGCATACAGCGATGGGGCGAACGGCCGAACGCGGTCGAGGAGTTGCTGAATGATTGTGTTAGACAGCTTGTACACCGCGGTGAGCGCCTCCTTCAGCCGTGAGTTTAGCGAGTTCAGCTCCTTCGTCGAGCAGCTGATAGCTGTGGCACGCTGTCGTTTGTCAGTCTGTCGATACGCTCATGCTTTTTCGCGTTGGAAGTGTCGCCGTACCTTTCCGCGTCTCGACGCGCTCGATGACCAAAGATGGGAGATCCCGCACATTTGCTGGTACGACCAAGTGGTAGCCTCTTCGAGCACTACATCCGGTACGAGTCAAATCGTGTTCGTGTGAGCTGCACCAACAGTTCCCTGAACAGCGTTCGACAGCATCGTTCACGTACGTATAGTTCAGTCGAAGCGGGAGATTGAAAGTCTCCTTGTAGTTGTGCGCGACTTCGTGAATCTTCTCGATCGTCTCCAGATACGTTCGGCGCGCCACGTCGAGCATCCCATCGATGCCCGCTCGCACGGCGAAGCATTCTTGAATGCGCTTCTGAGCCGTCGAGCGACTCATGGTTACTCTACGTGAGAAGCGAGAGCCACGCAGATGTCATGTCACCGTCAGCAGTTGTGTGTGCGTAGCAGACTCCATACTGTCAGGAGTTCCACACAGCGGAAACCTTTCGTTGATCACACGCTCGATCTCTGAGCGGATGGTCGCGAAGTCGTCACGTGTCAAGCTGCAATGCACAACGACAGTATGTGTGTCTGTGTGAGTATACAACAACAACTAATGCGAAGGCTACACAAGTTCCCACCTTCGCGTTATCGACTCGAGCAGGGCACAAGGTTGGGCTAAGTTGTTGATCATCGCCTCGAGACTGGAAACCAGCTTCGGCAAGCACTCCAGCATATGCTTGAGCGCAATGACGTTGCCGATGGCGATTCGCGAGACTCGCGGCGTGATCACTTTCGGCACCACCACGAGTTGTCCCTGGACTCGAAGCACACGGCAGAGTTGGTCAGTGATCACAGGCAACTCGATGTCTTGAACGCAACCGAGCTTCCGCACCAACAGTCTGTCCAGGTCGACGAAGTTCGGCAGTTGCTCCATGACATCAAAGAACCACCCTGGGTTGTCGAGCAGCACTTCGATCACTTCGTGGCGGCTGCGGCTGCATGTGTCGGCTGAGTTAGTCAAAATTGCAGGTAGAGATTGGAGCGTCGCGTCGCACACAGTGATTTCATGGAGCGAGTACATGGTCTTCAAGTGGCAGGTGGGCTGCAACATCTGAGGCGCGATCGAAACCAAGTTGCGTCAGACCTACATGCTCAAGCCAAGTCGCAAGCTAAGACAGAGTCACATACAGTGGAGCGCAAGAGCCGACTGCCGCCGGATGTCTGCGTGTTATCGAGCATCCCGCACAGAGACTGTACATCATCATGAATGAGTCAATATCACGCAGCGGAGGTAGGCTCAGTCGTCGCGCACCTGACGCGTAGAGTCTCCACGGACGCTCTGGACAAGCTCCAGCGAAGATATTGTTGCGTGGTCCATCAGCAGCTTCTTCGTCGACGGGTTGAGCACTACCTGCGCGCAGGAGCGTTCCGTGATGTTCAATCGTGGTCGTATCGTCGATCCACGAGCATGTCAATAGGACCACAGCGCACTGTGTCTGTATCTAACCTTCATGGTTTTCGCGGCGATGTAGACACCTTGGATGAACTCGACGTACTTCATCAGACTCGACACCGCGGCCATCACGACGTAGTTCTGGTCCGGATCGTCAGCAGACCAACGAGTGTCTATCGTGCAGCCGGAGCGTGAAGTAGGCGCACCTTCCCGATGTTGATGTCGACGCGGTTCGACATGACCCTCTTCAGGTCCTCCGCACCTTTTGTCTGACTGTTGTGCGTATCGAGCGAGAGAGAACAGAACATTGAGATCAGCGAGCAGTAGCTTGTGAGTCGTATACCCATGCAAGCACCGAGCGAAAGTCGACGCACTCGAAGTACTTGCGCGCGATCGGGACGACGCGACACACTGAGCCTGAGAAGCGTTTAGCAATTTCGTCGTTGATGCGGTTGGCCTTCGCTGCCTCGACAACGAGAATCTCCGTTGGCTGTGCGACGCGAGCGTGCAGTACGATTTAGAGTACACAAGAGGTCATCAGTGGGAGTAGACTCGACAATCATTGATGCACCGACCGACCTGATACGCGTGGAGCAGCGACGCTGTCTCTGCGTACGAGTGCGAGTCGATGATGCTCCAGAGCAGCAGCTCGTACGGCGCAACGAGGTCGATCGCGCAGATGCCTGCACATAAGCGCGGTTGGTTAGCCGTCAGCACGCGGCACTACTCACGTTCGAACCACAGACGCACTTGTTGCTGTTGGAGCTGCTGGTGCACGCACCAATCTCTCTTGCTCGATTCTCGGCCACGGCAGCGATGAGGAACGACGAGTGCGTCTTGCCGGGAGTGACGGTGGAGCCTCTGCTCGCGGACTTGAGAGACACTGTTGGTGCGGCAGGCGCTGATCTGGAGCCGTTGCTGCGTCGGACTGCTCCTGCTGGAGCAGTGAGCAGATTCTCGACCACTGCGACCGCGCTCGAGGCAGTGACGTCGTATCTCGGCGCGACTGTGGCTGTGGCGTCGTCGTCGTTGAGCAGTACGGCGCTTGGCTCCATGGCGTCGGCTGCGGCTGGTGCCGTCGTCACGGTGACGACAGGTTCCATGCTGTCAGCAAGGTGCTGATCGTTATTGGCGACTTGTGCGTGATGAAGCGGATCGGAGTGTGTTGAGCAATCGATATTCATCACGTGTTCACTTCACTGTTGATTGAATGAATTCCGCATTTGGATCGAAAGAGTGATGGTCACTTCAACTTGTGTATTTCACCTCACGAGCAGGAGCTCACCTCCTGCTCGCTCCTATCAGCACCGTCCGCAGCATACCTGTACCACGCCTAGTGATCAATTGAAGGAACGCTGCGCAGCTGCCCCGCGCTCTTGCTGCGAAGCTCTCGTCCGCGGCGTCTCCAGCGACGCCACAGCGACACTTTTGGTGTCTCGCCGTCGGATGCGCGCATTTTGCGCACTGCGATCGCAATAGCCGATATGCAGATGACGCCTGCGCCGATAGGGCTCCACTCGTTCACGCGCTCCTGCAGCAGCAGCTCGTCCCAAACAAAGACGAGCGCGAGGTCGAGATAGAGGATTGCAGGAGCCGCACCCGTCGTCTCCATCTCGACGCCACGCGAGAGGAAGCGCTGGCCAACGAAGCCCAGGAAGCCCGTGCCGAGCGTCGCGAGCCACAACTCGAACGACAACTTGTGCTCGAACTTCTGCTCCAGTCACACATACGTAGTCACAAATCGTCGCAAGTAGAGAATGTACACGAGTGAGAGACCGCGATCTGAACAGGAGGGTCAATACACCCTTAGCCAAGCAGCCATCAATCAACCGAACGTCTCACGTACCTTCTCGACAAGGATCACCCAAAGCAACGACAGCAGCGACGCCGTAAAGAGCGTGTAGTTGGTGACGACGAGCGAGTGGATTTGCTTGAGGTGACGCATGGAGAGGAAGCTCAGCGACTGCGCTGCGGCGCCAAAAAGCGCGCACGCGACCACGAGCGTCGACCCGTCGGTGGCCAAAGTCTTGTGGTCCTTGCCGAAGATGGCGATCGGCCGTACGATGCAGACGACGCCACCGACGGAGAGCAGAGCAAAGCCGAGACTGACGGCCTCGATGTGTTCGTTGAGCACCAGTGACTCCTGTCACGCGCGGATGCGGTCAGCGAGGGGGAGGAGGGTAAGAGATGCGCGAGTGAACACATCAGATGGAGTGGTGGGTGGAGTAACACAGACGCACCAGGAAGTAGATCATGATGGGGCTCATAAAGACGAGCGTGCATGCGTCGGCAAGCACCATCTGCTGGATGGCGTAGAAGCCGAGGGACATGGCGCAGCAGGCGAGCAGACAGCGACACGTGAGCGGCAGCCAGTGGGCCCGCTCGACGACGAGTCCGACTCCTTCGATGCGCATCGCGATCTGGTAGGTGTATGCGCATCGCAAGAGGTGCAAGAGGAGCGTTCAGTAAGTACAAGCACGGCTCCGACAGCATGGGAGGGAGAAGGCAGAGGCGCTCCGAGCACACACGCGAGCATAGAATCGTTGACGTACGACGTTGAGGATCCACGCGACGCTGGCGCGCCAGAAGACGACCTCCATGGCGGACATGGAGTGGGCGGTGATCTTGACGAGCACGGAGAGGAGGCTGAAGGTGAAGGCTGCTGCAGCGACGAGCATGGCGCCAGTGAGCTGAGCTGGCGTGAGTGCGGAATACCAGTTGTGCGCGATCTCGGGCAGGCGCGATCCGTGGCGCAACGCTGCGTCACTGGCGGAGCGCGCGGCGAGCAGCGGTAGCTCCTCGAGCTGCTTGATGGCCCTCCTGCCAGAGTCGGTGTTGGCGGCGGCAGCGACCGCAAGCCCGACGACAGCGGGTGCTGGCATGTTGCGCGCGTCCGTGTGTATCCGTGCGTGGGTGTGATGGAGTGCGAGTGGGTGTGCTGATGTGCGAGTGAATGTGTGGGCAGATGAAGGAGAGGTGGGTGGTGTACGTGAGTGTTGACGCGGGCGAAATATGTGGAGTGAGGAAATGGGCGGGAGCGCGATTGGGGGCGAGCAATGAGGAGGTCAAATGGAAGGCAAGAGGAAGTGGCGAGGAAGGGCGAAACGTGGAGGAGGAGGTGAGCTTTTGATGCTTGAGCAGCAGACTTGGGCTCCATGCGTGTCAAAAATTCGATCGATTGCTGCTGCCTTGCACTGAGAGACTTGCAAAGAGTATGCTGATGGACACCAAGTAAAGCGTTTGCGTTCGAGTGTCATTCAGAGTGCACGAAGACACGAATTTGCACATGTGGACACAGAGTTCCACGAAAACTAGTATGAGTTCGTCAACTTCAAATGATTTACAAGTCACGAATCGTACTTGTGACGACAGATACGATAAGGAATAAAAAGCATTTTTTTAACATCTAAGTTATGTTAAATTCGGTTAGTGGTTTGACATATTAGGGTTTAGGGT
>JAASGD010001345.1:0-11314 GCA_023334115.1 Globisporangium megalacanthum | reverse complement strand
GGTTCTGCTCCGAGAGCAGCACCATCGTCCCGTGCGTGAGCTTCACGTGGCTCTCGAGACACCCTGTGGACGAGAACGCCCAGCACGAGCCGCTCTGGCCCTGGTTCTTCACGGGCGACACGGCGCCGTCCTCGCGCCAGTCCTTTGCGTCCGGCACTGCGCTGTACGTGAGCGTGTTGGGCTTGCTAGAGTGGGTTATAGAGAGAGTTAGTATAAGACACAAGCAGCTCTGAGAGAGAAGGAAGAGACAGGACGGACCGTGAGGTCGCTGAGCAGTTCTGTGGACTCCCAAGGTACCAGCGCTGGAACTCGTCCCTGTTGAGTATACAGAAGGATAGAGGGAGTAAGAGACAGAGAGCCAGTATAAATGGATGGCTACACGCACTCGTACGCACCACGAGAGGTCCGCAAAGTCGTTCAGCTCCATCGTGAACGACACGTCATCCCGTGCGTTGTGAGTCGCCACGAGTCGGGCGTTTGCAGCGAACACGTCGGCTCGGAGCTCCGCTTCCAGTGCGGTCGCGTAGTTCTTGCCACGTGCGCGTCTCCAGGCGCTAAAGAGCGCACGCATACCAGCTGCATCCTCTGGGACCTGGTTAATCCGATCATACAGAACAAGCCACGTGTGAGTGCCGTCTCGGCTCAGTTGTCTCACATTTACTATTGAAACGCACCTCTGTGAGTGCCCACGACTGCGCCGACGGCTTCGTGTCGCACTGGAAGACAGCGGGCGGCAGCTGCTGCGCCTCCTCGGACGTGTAGCACGCGGACGGCACGGCGCCGGCCTTACACCACGCGCAGTGGGCGGCGAGACACGACGCCTCCGCTTTCAGTGCGTGGCAGTCGGCGTCAGCAGCCAACGGCGCCTGAAACACGAGCGCGTGCGGTGGCGAGCGGCTGTCGGCGGCGGTAGTCGAGGTGACAGCGACAGCGAGCGCGAGGAGCGAGAACGCGGCCTTCATGGCGAGAAGAGCTTGAGCTAGAGAGAGAGGTCGAAGTGGGATGACGAATGACTTGAAGATCGCGAATTCGAAAGGTGTCTCAGGTGTGGGCTGTCGAATTCGGTTAACCGGAGTAGACAAGACCCTTGCGTAACCATAACAGAAATGTCTGTTATCATTCAGTCGTAGCCGACCTTGGTCGTGCCAGTGGACCAACCACGGACGACGACCTCCCTGACGGTGTTCCAAGCCCTCCGACCCCCATCGCACTCGCCAGCACGCTCTCGGGCAACGCCCGGAGCCGTTCTCCGCATAGAAAATGGCGAAAGAGACTCTGTCGAGCTCGTACCCACTCGCTTCGGTTCCCACCACTCGCGTGCGAAACGTAGCGGAAGAAGATCTTGCCGCTTGCCGGCACCGAGTTCGTCTGGTACATCGAGTAGATGACGAGCACGTCCGAGCGCTCGCTCTCAATGCGGATTAGGTCCATCGGGTTCGCCATCGAGAGATCGACGAGCGCTCGCAAGAGCGTCTTCTCGTCTTCGCGCTCAAAGTCGAGCTCGTAGTCCATGTCGAGTGCCAGTGGACTCATGACGTTCAGATACCCGAGCGTCTGGTACACTCGGCGCCGGTCGACTGTCGTGAGTCGGTCCAAGAGCTCGTCGACGCTCTCCAAGTCAATCAGCGTCCGGTGCAGCGAGAGGAGGACTCGGAACCAACACGTCTCGTAGTTCTTTGGAAAGTGCTGCAGCACATAGTGCGCTTGCTCGCACGTGAGGAACTTGTCGGCGATCGCGAGGTGGAACAAGAGGAGCTGGTACTTGAGGTCTCTCCGCTTCGGTAGTGGGATGTAAATCGCACACACTTCTGCACCAACTTGCGTCATGAGCTCCTTAAGTGCGTCGTCCGTGAGTTCTGTTCGAGGAGAGCTAGAGCTGTCCACGTCTTCGTGCCGCACATTCGAGACGTAATCCAACTCGAGGATCCCTGACCGCGGGAGCTGCTGGAAGAACGCGTTCGTCAACCGCATGCGCTTGCGGTTAAAGCTCACGTTCCGCCAGTTGTAGCCCTTCCCGTACTGGCTGCTGTCGGTTCGCTTCGCGTGGAACTGAATGGCGTGAGCGGCTTCGTTCGCGTTGATCATAGCGAACCACAAGGCGACTTTGCGCTGTCGGGCGTCGCTCAAATCAAGCGTCCATCGGCCCGTCGGGTTCGCAGGCGTGAACTGGATCACAGACGCACCAAACGTATCCACAAGCCGCCGCTGCTCCGCTGGTAGAAGGTGTGTCTGTAAGAACGCAAACACGCGGTCTCCTTCAACGAGACACGGCCACAAGCGGCCGACAATCTCGACTGCGCTCAGTGTCCCTCGGAGCTCGTCGACAAAGAGCGTCGCTTGCGCTGTTGTCAGGTACAGATCGTGGAGGACGAGATCGAGTAACAGAAGCATCTCACGCGTCGACAAGCCGCGCTTGATCACGCGCACGAGCGCGAGACACGCAGCGGGCGTCAGTGTCGCGACTCCTCCACTGGCTGTCGGCATGGGCGGCGGCACAAAGCGCGCACTGGCGCTCAAGACGCCTCTTGTCGGCACTCGCCACGGCTTCCGCGTCGACAGCTCCACGACAGCACGTGCGTCCGTGTCGACAGCCAGCGCCACTCGCTTTCGCGTGGCCTTTGCCTTTGCACCAGTGTGGCTGTCGTCTGTGAACACAAGGTCCGAGAGCGCACAGCGCTGGTGCACAAGCGCTGCGTCGACCAGCAAATGGGCGACTGCAAACTCGTACGGCGACGCGCCGAGCTTGAGCTCAAACGGTGACGACAGCGACGGATGCGCGACGTCGAACGCAGCCTTCGTCGCGTCTGCAGCGCTCGTCGCCTCGACGTCGTGCACCGACAGGTGGATCTCGCACTGCGACCCGCACGCGACCGCTCGAACGAGTGCGCGAGTGCCGACAGCGCTGAGACTATTGTCCTGGAGCCGCAGCCACGCGAGCGACGAGTTCTGCTGCAGAAAGAACGCAAACGCGACAGCCGTGCGGCCGCCGACCGCGTTCCGCGACAGGTCCAAGTCCCGCAACGACGTGTTCTGTGCCATCGCAGCCGCGAACTGTTCCCCGCCGTCGTCGCCGCACCGGTTCATCGCCAAGTTGAGCGCTTGCAACGCTGTGTTAGTGCACAACGCTTCACCGAGCGCGACAGCTCCGCGTCGACAGATCTGGTTCCACGACACGTTCAGCTCCACGACACTGCACGTTGGCTGCGTGAGCATATCACCGAGCAGTACGCCGCCACTCTCGCCAATGTTGTTGTACGACAGGTTCACGACCTGGAGGCTCGCGTGGCACTCGATCGCAGTCGTGAGCGGCGCGAGTGCGTTATCGCCGCCTAGGCTCGTGTGCGACAGGTCCAAGTGCGTCAAGAGACTGCAGCAGCCAAGGAAGCGTGCGAGCTGAGCGCACCCGCGGGCGCCGATCGCGTTGTGGCTCAGGTTCAGCTGGCGCAAGTCGCTTCCTTTCTTGAACCCAATGCGCTCAACGATCTGCGACAGTCGGCTGGTCCGACGACGGACGCTGTCGGCACCCGTGCTTCTCGGTCGGCTGGTGCACGCTGTCTCGAGGTTCTGGAGCAGTGCGATGACTGCTGCGTCTGTGAGTCGGTTGTCGCTCACGTCGAGGATCTGGACCGACGTAAACCGCTGCAGAGCGGCTGCGAGCGCGTGGGTCTTGGCGTCGCCGAGCCCAAAGTGTTGCAAGTGGAGCGCCAAGTGGTGCTTCGGACGCACGATTCGCCCGTTCGCAGTCGTCACGAGACCGTCGTGGTCGCTCGTGTACTTGTCGTGCACTGCGTGGAGGAACGACGCTGCGACGGTGGGAAACGACAGCGCAGACCCGTCTCCTGATGGCGAAGTGGTCGAAGCGGTCTCGGCAATGTCGTGGATGCGTGAGAAGACGGGCTCCGGGAGCACGTGGCGCTTGACGCACTCGTGGTA
Source organism: Globisporangium megalacanthum (assembly GCA_023334115.1). Taxonomy (NCBI): domain Eukaryota; phylum Oomycota; class Peronosporomycetes; order Pythiales; family Pythiaceae; genus Globisporangium; species Globisporangium megalacanthum. Next base: position 7,381 of record JAASGD010001345.1, on the reverse strand, counting down.
GAAGAGCGAGCGAGGCGAGAGCGCACCGAACGGCTGGAGCGTATCGTCGTCGTCGGCGTGTGCTGCTGCTTCCGTGTCGCCATTATGAGCAGTAGAGCGTCTCTGTGGCGTGGGTGCTAGCTGGTGCTGCTGCGCAGTCTGGAGCTTCTTCCACTTTGTAAACAGGTTCTGCTTGTCTGCAAAGTACTTGATCTGCCCGTCGCTTGTCGTGTGGCGCTGGATCTCCTTGATGATTCTGATGATCGCAGGCGACAATGTGACTCAGATGGTGACTCAGAAGGTGACAAAGGCAATCGTATCTAACAGGGAAGAGCGTGCGAACGTACTTGCGAGTCTGCGGCAGGCGAGGGATCAGCATGGGTTCGTCCGCCAGCCTCGCGTTGTACAGTGACGCAGATCGGATCCGCTCAGCCTCACTCGCAGTGACGTCCAGCGCCGGCGTGTCGTCCCTCCCAGCAGCCGTTCCGACAATGTTCCCTCGCTCTGGTGCGGTCATGAGCTCGCTCCTCTTCTTGCTGTCCACGAGCTCCTTCTTGCGCAACATACACTCGGCCATCTCCAGCTGCTGGTCAAACTGCAGCCGCTGCCGCTCTGGTTCCTCGACGCGCGGGTGGCCGTTCAGCGGCGCTGATTGACTCGCGTTCTCGTACCGTTTCGTGAGCGTCCACTCGACTTTCGCAGTCGGTGTCATCGCTGCGTCGACCGCTTCTGCTGACGGCTGCGGGTCGTTCGGGAGTGGCACGTGCGTTGTGAGCCGTAGCTCTTTAGTGTCACTACTACTACTACTATGCTGATGTTGTTGGGAGCCCTCTGTGACTGTAGGGTTGCTGGTCGTGTGGTAAAGGGCTTCGAGCCGCAGACTCGGGTACATGAACGTCTCAATCTCCCCCGCGACCAGCGCGCTCCACTTGACGTCCGCAGTCTCAAACGACCCAATCGGCTGGCGCGTCACGGTCTTGTTGGCTGCTGTCGTGTGCGGCTGTGCGACTACTGACTCGTCTTCTGCTGCTACCGTCTCGTGTTCAGCGGTGACTGGGAGTCCGATGCTGCGTCGGTGCCGCCGCTCTTTCCGGGCTCGCTGGCGCATCTGCAGCGCCGCGACTTTCAACTGAGAGACGCGTGCGAGTCCGAGACGGGGCGCACGCGACGGTCCGCTAGTCGCTTCCGACAGTGGAAACGGGTGGTCGCCGATCGTGATGGCTTCCGCCGAGAGCGTCAGTGACGCCAGCAGCTCACGACTGCGGAACGCCTGCGACCCACGCCGCTGCGTCTGCTGATGCTGCGGCTGGTGCGTTAATCGCTTCGCCATTCGGGATCAACGGGCGCGTCGGCACGACCAAGAGAGAGAAGGCGAGTCGCAAGCGCTCGCGTCACGCTGATGAAGTCACTTCATTTTCAGTTGAGGTGAGCCCGTCGTGGTACAATCTGTGGCTGTTTTTAGTCTGGTACTGATAGAATCGACCAATGGGAGCGTTCTTCCAAGCAATTATGGGCCGGCATACCTGCCACGCTGATGTGCCATGATGACTGAAGGCGACGATGAGCACCAGCGCTTCTCATGGCTCCAGGTCACCACGTCTCCTTCTGTCCACACGTGAAGCTACGTAACGTCGTCCATCAATCATCGCTCGTGTGGACTGGAAGGAGAAAAGTCCTTGGTGACATCAACGCTCTGTGATGGATGGAGACCGATCTTTCGCTCCCATTGCCGTCCCCACTCTTCTCTATTGCTCATATCTGCAGTCGCTTGCTAGCAGCGAAGCCCCACATGGTGTCGAGACGCGCACTTCTCATCAGCGGCGGCACAATCGCGCTGGTGGCTATCGTAGGAGCGCTCGTCGCCCTCGTGTTTGCAGTCACGTCCTCGTCGTCTACGAGCGCCAATGGCGATGCTGTCGAGACACCGGCGCCAAGCAGCCATAGCGGACACGCGTCTCCCAAGAAGCGGCTGAGTACATTCACAGACGTAATCCCGACCGACGGCAGCGCTGGAGCGAACACGAGCGAGCCTGAAGTCGAGACGGACCCGCTCCAAGAGACGTATGCGATCACCGCACTCGCGATCGGCGACTGGGGACGCACGGTGCAGAAAGTGGGCGGGTCGTGCTGCCAGCGCCGCAAAAGCTACTCGGTGCTCGACCTCAATGCGATGGAGTACACGGCGTCGCTGCTGGGCCTCGCTGCGCAGCAGACGCAGCCCAAACCGGCAGTTATCATCAGCCACGGCGATAACTTTTACTGGACAGGACTGCAGAGCCGGACGGACCAAGCGTACCGCTTCCACGAAACCTTCGAGAGCAAGTACGCGGACGCGAGTCTGCAAGGCATTCCGTGGGTGAACGTCCTCGGCAACCACGACTATGGTGGGGCGAGTTTTCTGTGCTCGAGTGGCGACGTCCCAGCTCAGTGTGGCTCAACGAGCGAGCTGCTCGAGAGTTTGCGGCGCAAGTTCATGCTCCAGGCCGAGTATGTGAGCCCGAACCTGAACCGGTGGGTGCTCCGCGACCATTTCTACGTCTATCATCTCGAAGACCCGGTTGCCAACGTCACGATTGACATTTTCAACATTGACTCGAACGACGCGGACTCGCACGGAGCGGCGCAGATTTGCTGCCAGTGCTACGGCTACTCTGGCGGCGACGACGATGCGTGCGAGCAGATTGTGCGGGGCCACAAGTACTGTGCAGGAGGCGACGGTGGCATGTACGACGCGTGTATGGCGCAGCTGAGAGAGTGGGGCCAAGACTCGCGCGACCAGCTCGCAGTGGCCGCGAAAGCGTCGACTGCAACGTGGAAGATTGTGAATAGCCACTACTCGCCGTACAACCACTTTGCGCCCCAGCACGCGGAAGTGTGGCGCGAAGTGCTCGATGGCCTCGGCGTCCACCTTTTTATGTACGGCCACACGCACGGCGAGAAGCACGACTATGCGAGTTTCAAGACGCACTTTGTCGAGAATGGCGCGGGTGGCGGCATTCAGAACGAGTCGCCGAGTGGCATTCCGTCGTATGCGGAGGAGTACGTGCAGAAGGTGTGGGCGGCGGGCGGGTACCCGTACGGCGTCTTTGCGTTGAGCGCGTCACGCAACTGGCTGCAGCTGCGCTTCTTGACGTTTGACGACGCGTGGGTCATGCAGACGGAGCTGAGCGCCTCTCGCGTCGGTGGCGTCGCTACGAAGCACTGTTGGTTTATCCCGAACCACGGTGGCAAGGGCAAGAGCTGTGCGGATGCGGCCGCAGCAGCAGTGGTGACGTTGCCACCCACAGCGTGAATACATGAAACAAAAGCTCAGTTGGATCACTTTCTTGAAAAAAAATGTTGATGTACTTCCCCTTCTTCATACGAAATCAAGATGTGAAGCACGAGATGGACTTGTACGTACAGTGGGTCATGCAGACTTTGTGTTTTATAGAGACTTTTCAGATTCATGTTTAGTACTGTAACATGCAAGACATCCAATCAAAACAAAGTGTGAGAGCCCGAGATTCGGCAAGCAAGTAAAATCGCACTGGAGTGGGATCACTGTCCTCGCATCCAAAGATCGAGAATGCACCGAACGAACTCACGACTAGCTAATTTCGCTCTCGTAGTCCCACACAGTGCGTCGACGGCCACCCTCAGTCATCAAGGGAATTTGTCGAACCACTTGCGCCACTGGCATTTGCTTCCCACCTGTGTTCGGTATTGTACGCGTAGTGCCCGTTTGTGACGGTATTGTAGCTTCAGCACGGACGACGTGGCCAACTTGGGTGTGTTTGCTTCGTGCACCACATACGTAAGTCAGCGCTGCTTCCTCTTCGTGGAGTAATTTTTACTGAAATTTATTGCTGTTGGTCAAAGTCAACCTGAAATGTGAAAAGGACGATAATCGTCCATTTCAAATTTCAATATGGAAACGATTCTGAGCCGAACATTTCTGCCCTGCTCCATTTTTATTTACAGCACGACATTTGTTAACTGTAATGTTGTCTCTCTGATACGAAGTCCTCCTTGTAACGTCACCGTAAATCAGTCCGAGAGGAAACCAACGCACAATTGGTTTCCCGCGTAGAACGTTCTTCACCCACACACACAGGCGACAATTTTGATGAGATGATCGAGATCCCAGAAGTGAGAGGTTGTCGAGGCAGGTTGAGATGTCTGACAGGTTAGGCAGGCGTGGCGGTCTCTCGATTCTGTCGAATGAAGCCGCTTTCCACGCAAGTCAGCGTGCCACAGTAGCTCACTCGCCATAATCGCTTGATTGACGGTACAGTACGATACTGTATCCGTACATCCCCGACCGATTATGGTCCATGCTCGTGATCCTCACCTGTGGTGAATAAGATGAAAGGGTCCAATTCAAATTTAATAAATTACGCAATCTCTCTCACTTCCTTTCTCTTGATGCGACGTCAGTCAGTCCCAGGTGAACCGGAAGCGCGGTGGGAGGAATGGCATGCAGACGCTCAGCCCCGCCGCCGACTCGACGAGCGCGCTCCACTCGCTGCTCGACGTCGGGAAGAACGGGCCGCCCTCTCGCTCTTTGCTGTCCACCGACGTCCGGGACGCCGAAGCGGGCGCTTTCTCATCCCCTTGTTGCTGGATCCGGAAGAACTCGACCCACCTCGCAGCCGTCGACCGCATCACGAGACTGCGCCGAATCGCCTTATCCTCTCGGTAGAGCTGGACGAGCTTGTCCTGGACCGTCGCATTCGCTGGGAGACTTGGGATGGCGTCCGCGTGTTGCGCCTGGAGCGCACAGAGTGCCATCTCGAGGTGCAGCCACTCCCGTCGCATGAGCTTGAACGTCGTCTGCACATTCCATGGCGCATTCGTTAGTCGAGGAGGACGTGGTGAGTCAGCTTCAATTAGGCAGGTGCTAGTACAGTACGTACTCGCTTCTTCTTGCGGTACTTGCGCTCGTACGCGCGCTGGCGCTTCCGCAGCCGCTCCTTCCCACCCGCGTCATCGACAGATGTGCTGTCACTGCTTTCGAATGGAAAAACTGCGTTCCATGGGTCCTCCGCCTCTCGTACCAGGCACTCGGTCGGCAGCGGTGCTGAAAAGTACACTGGAAGTTCCCGTTTGACAATGTCCGCCCCACTCGCGGTCTCTCCAAAGCCTGTGTCGGTCATTTCCAAAAGGCGGTGGATGTGGACGCCTCCAGACTCGTGAGCAAGCGCCAAGTCGCCGCAGAGGACGTCGAGGCAGACGTCACAGTGCGACCGGCAGATGAACTGCGCTGGAAGCAGCGGGTGGGGGCGAAGGAGACCCACGCCCGTGAACGCGACAGAGCTCGGCGACTCGGGTTGCTGCAGTGCCTCTGTCTTCGCAGGCGCAGATGCGAGGTCCCAGTCGAGCGGCGGGTCGGCCAGGAGGTCGCACTGCGTACGCACGTGGACGTCGGTTTCCAGCGCGTCGGTCGGGGTCGCTGCTGCCGGCACTGGCGACGGACACACAAACAGCCACGCGCTGCTGTCGGCTCCACTATGTGGCAAGAGCGAGAGCGGCGCGCAGGGCAGCAGCGCGGTGTGGGAGGCGGTGGACGGCAGGAGGTCGTGGCGCATCGCGGCGGGTTGGAGAATGAGCGCGAGTGGTCGTCCGTCACTTGGTTTCTTTTCGCGCGCAATTATCGGAGACTGCCGCCCACGCGGAAGATCGCAGTGATCTCGTTGCATTGAAATCAGAGCGCAGAGTGGCCTGTCTTATTCGGCTCGAAGGGTCCTCGAAACGTTCTATGGTGCAGTCCACATAGTCGACAAGCACGAAACCATAAGATCGAGGCAAATTGAGTCAATCCACACTGCCGCATCTGCTGAAACCGCGGCGCCTTACCTTGTGTTGACACGGTTTTGCAAAAAAAGTTTATAAACTGTCAGGGTGGCGGACTGCGCCAACGCGAAATCAGTTGTGGCGCTCGCGTATTGACTGACTGCAATGAGCGACTTGGCCAACGGGAAGAGGAGGATAGAGGAAGAGACCGTGGGGAAGGTCTCTCGTGCACATGTCCGCGTTTGTCTCTGTTGGCACCGCAGTAGCGCCTCATTCTGTTGCGTGACTGCTGCGTTTGGTCCATTGGTGGGCCGCTTGAGCGACTGAGCAAGGGGACCCTCAAGCACAAAGAGGGGTGTCCATCCGTTCAGACGCCCAATAGACGCACGTTTCTCGCATCGAATGACTGAAGACATACAGTACAGTAGCGATCTCCGCGTCACCCGCCGTGTATCCATTCGTGATGGGAGTCTTCCATGCATGCGAGAGCGCACTCACTGTGTCATTCTGCACGCTGGCTTCTCTTCGAAAGAGAAGCCAGCGTGCAGAATGACACAGCGACGCGGACATCCCTCGCATTCCCGATGGCATGCGCTCGTGCTCCGTAAGTTGTGTGCTCTGTGGGTGCGTGTGAGTTGTACTGCAACCAGCGCTGCGCTCGTTTTGCGTATTGCAGAGCGCTGGAGCTGTTAGACTCCGCTTATCAACGCGCACGTGACGGAAAGTTTGGTTTGTTTGGGTGGCGAGGTGTGAGAGTACAGTATGTACCTTCACGTGCAGTAAACACGTGTTGATTCGAAAGAGACAGTTGAAAAGCGAGATCGAGACGAACAGCGATGACTGTTCACTGAACGTGGCGACCACTCGCCCACAGACGGCATGACCACACATGGCTCGATGAACAGCGTGCTCCGAAGCCTGACGCACAGGTGCTTTACATATCCTACGTTCAAAGCAAAACCGCGAGCGAGGGTCTTCGAGTCCGATCCATTTGGCAAGTAAGCTTTCTCGAATCGAGAATCTCGATGCAGCCTTTTACAAACTTGCTTGGCAGTGTGAGCTCGCACACAGCAACGCCCTCCCTCCCGCCCAGCTGAACGCAATCCAGCGCTTCGACTCGAAAGATCGATGGAACTCTGCTTTGTCAACTCTGTCTTCGAGTTCGCATTCCAAGCATTCTGGACTGTTCAGGCCGGTAACTTGCTCCTCTCAAGAGTAAGAAAGTCGAGGAGGACATGATTGAGAATTCATCAATCACTGAGCGATGGCCACCACAGTGGTGGCACCACTCCTTCATCCTTCACTGCCATCATCACCAATTGTCGTCACCAAGGATGCAAGACTGTGGAGTCAAGAAGCGAGAAGGAGTCGCTCGAAATGCAGACTCTGTTGGTTGTACACCATTCCGAATTCGATGGAACGAAGAGCTCTGTCACCGCAATCAAGATCGACGCTCAGTTGCCAGTGATATTTTGAGAACCAAGAAGTACACCATTTTCCATTCCGTCCGAGAAATGGTCAACTCCGTCCGAGAATACTGCCATAAATTATACAGACTCGAAAATCATTTAAAATAGGATAAAGCTGAGTCGATTCTGTCCAATCAGAACTTGACTCCGACAGCAAT
>JAASGD010001344.1:0-11317 GCA_023334115.1 Globisporangium megalacanthum | reverse complement strand
TGCTCATTATGGTTATATTTATGATACCGGTATCTGCTTGACTTGATTTCTTCTCTATCAGATATTCCTTGTGTCCCATCTATATAGTAAAATGTATGGACTATTGCCCCACATGGGACACAAGGAATATCTGATAGAGAAGAAATCAAGTCAATAATATCAAAGACACAAGCTCCCACTCGCCATTATTCAAAATCAAAGACACGACACGAAAGAGCTCCACTCACCATGGCGCTCTCTCTGCGCGCCAAGAACCTGCTGCTCGGCGGCAGCCTCGCTGCGTTCGCCGCCTCCGTCTTCACGTATACGGTGGTGCAGATGAACAAGGTGCGCGCTGCTCTCGGTGCAGTGGATTATGGCAGCGCACCGAGATGTTTTACGTTCTCTTTCGCTTTCGTGCAGGACGACTTTGACGACCTGGACGAGATCGTCAAGGTGAACGTGCACCAGAGCGGCACGATGAAGGCCGCGCCTGCCAAGAAGGAGTGAGCAGTTGCGCTCCGAGACGCCATCGTATGCACACGACTACGAATGCGAATGCGAACCGTATAAAGCATCGATTGATTCCCACATACACAGTGCGTTGCTACGGGCGCTTACGTTAGTGAAGCGCCTTCTTCCGCAGTGCGAGCGCCTGCAGCAATACGAACGCAATATTCCAATAATACGGTTCGAGTGAGTCGGGACGTCCCAATCGCCCAAACAAACACCACACGACCACCCAACTCGTCCTAATCCGCACCTTGGCCATCAACCGCTGCGACTTCTTGGACGCGCGCACTTGCAGCTTGTTCAGGTTCTCCCGCGTGCGGTCGGCGCTCGCCAACTCTTGTTTGGCCACGTCCAGAAAGTGCTCGCTCTTCTTGCCCTTTCGTGGTGGTTGCGTCGTTCTGGTCGCTGGTGCGTGCACTTTCTTGGCCGCGTGCTTGGCTTTCTGAGGCGCGGAGGGCTGCGCGCTCTTTGAGTTCCGTCCCTTGGCGCTTTGTTTGCTGGCAGGCGGCTGCTGCGCGCTCTGCAGCGCGTTCTGGAGGAAGAGTTTCGTCACGTGCGCCGCCATCGTCGTCGCTACTTTTGATACTCAAGTGCCAGAGTGCGGACCGCCAACCAGCGTGCCCATTTCACCCAATAGAGAAGAAAATTAGGTGTAAATCCGAATAGCGATGGCCTCGCAACCTCACTTATCCGGACGATCTCAACCGAAACGGCACTTCAGTACCAGATCCCAACAACCAGTGCACGCGATGGAGAGCGTTCAGGACGGCGCCGTCCGCGCGCTGGCCGAGTTCATCGCGGCGCCCGCGTTCCAGCGCCACTTTGAGCAGTTTTTCCTCGACCACGCGCTCACGTTCACGGACGATCGGGAGCACCGTCTCGATTACATGGCGATCTACGGGCGCTTCCAGGAGATGTTCAACGCCCGCATGGAGAGTGCGTGCGTTGCGTTATGTCGACGTGTGGGACGCCACAATTTGTCGTATGCGAAACTAACACGAGCGATGGCTCGGTGGTTGGATCCGCAGTCTTCTTAGCGAGCGTTGAACTCTCGGAGGACGAGTTCGCCCAGCGTTGCCAGCAAGCGATCCGGAGCGACCCGAAGGCCGAGCAGTACCTCGAGATTGTGATCGCGTCCATGGACTACGATGCGTTCTACAACCTCATGAAGTCCATGCGCTCGCGTGCGTCGCTCGACCGGCTCCACGCGGACGCGAAAGCGCGCAGAGACGACGACCACGACGGGGAGAAAGGGGACGACGACCCGAAGGGGACGAGGACGACGGGACCGGTGGACAGCTCCGCCGCGTCGAAACGCAGCCGAGATGACGACGACGACGTTGGTGTCAAGAGCGACTGCAAGGACGGTTATGAGACGGGACTGGCAGTGCGCGGACTCGGTATCCAAGACGACGATGGCAAGAAGGAGGTCGAGTAGTTACTTAGTAGCCACTTTGTCACTTTGCCACTTAGCCGCATCCAGTCCGACTTGAGACCACGGATCGGAACCTACTGTATCTGTCCATTCTGTGCAGCTTGCAGAATGTGAAATACAGTGTACTATATCACAAGTCCTGCAACTACGGGTTGCATTTCATCACTCCCAATTCGCACGAATGGCGGGGCTCAAGTGCTTCCGGTCGCTCTGGGGGACACCGTCCGCGCAGCAGCTCGGCGTCGACGCAGCGCGCAAGCCGCACGCGTACGCGTCCGCGCTCTTTCGCCACGTGCGCGCACAGGGCTACGACGGCGTGGAAGGGAGCGTCGCCGACTTGGAGGCGCTCGGCGGCCTCGCGACCGCGCGGTCGCTGCTCGCCGAGCACGGGCTGCGCGTCATCGTCGGCGTGTACTCGGGCTGGAGCGACTACGAGCCCGCGGGCCTCTCGCAGCAGTTCGACAGCGTGCAAGCGCACGTCGACCGGCTAAGTGCGCAGTTCGAGCGCGTCTGCACCGCGTTCCCCGACGCCGCCGACCGGCCGGTGCGGCTGAACGCGCACTCGGGCGCCGACCGCTGGCGCCGCGACGAGCAGCTCGAGTTTGTCGCCCGCGCGCTGGCGCTCGAAGCGCAGCTGCCGTGCGCGCCCGTGTGCCACGAGACGCACCGCGGCCGCGTCCTTTTCTCGCCCTGGACGGCGCTCGAGCTGGTGGAAGCGTTCCCACGGCTCCAGCTCACGCTCGACTTTAGCCACTGGTGCGTCGTGAGCGAACGGCTTTTGGATACGGCAGAGGACCACGCGTGGCTCGCACGGGTGCTGCCGCACGTGCGTCACGTCCACGGCCGCATTGGGAGCGACCAAGCCGCGCAGCTGGCCGAACCAGACAATCGAGTGGTTTTTGGCGTCGAGACGGAGCGCTTTGAGCGGCTCTGGAGCGATGTTTGGCGCCAGCAGCAGCAAAAACCACAGGACAACGACAGTGGTGCGGAGGACGAGTGGCGCTCGACGTTCACGCCCGAGTACGGGCCCGTCCCATACGCCCCACGACACCACGCAGACCCAGAGGCGGCGGCTTACGACGTCGACCTCCTCTGCGCCCAGCGAGCGGCGCGAGAGCGCGTGCGCTTTCAAGCGGCACTGTAAGAGACGGCGAATGAATGGGGCGGTGCCTTCTTCTACTTGCTGTCGTCCACCTTTTGCTTCTTCCTCGCGGCTTCGCTCGCGCTCTCGGCCGGCGCGGTGGTTATTGGGACGGCGAGCATCCGGTAGCGAGGCGGCGAGGAGCTCCGCACTTTCTCGAAGCTCTGGATGTCGAGCTCGAGGTAGTTCCTGCAGGTCCGTGGTTTTTGATCGCAGCTGTCAGCCACGGCGTGCCGCAAATACAGTGGCCCACACTAAAAACCACTTTAGCGTACATGACAAACTCCTTCAGACTCGCGCGGCCGCCCAGCTCGTCCTCACTGCGCGGGTAGCTGTCCATGATCTGCTGCACGACGTCGTCCGCTGTAAGCCCATCGGGCGCCTTCCCGAGACTCTTGGCTTTCTCAAACGCCTGGTTGCCCACACGTATGGGCGTCAGTCCTTCTCTCACATCCAAAAACCACTCTCTCCCTCCCTCTTCGTCCTCAGCCGCACCCGGTGCACGAGCTTCGAGCCGCTCATGGTGCTGCAGACGGAGCGCACGGCCGCGAGGAAGTAGACGCGCGCAGGGCCGATCTTGAGCGGCATGCGGGAGACCAAGTCTACTTTCTTGTCCTTCGCCACGTACTTGCCGGCGGCGTAGAGCCCGTTCTTGCCGAGCACCTCGAGCTCAAAGCCGCTCTTCTCCTTGTTCCACGCGATGCGCGCGTGCTGCCGGGACAGCGCCTTCTGCTCGCCGAGCATGAGCTTCGGTCCGGGACTCGCTGGAGGCGTGGAGAGATAGACACACACAAGAGTGAGCAGGCGAAGCCAAACCAACCGGAGAGAGGGAGGAAGGCGACGGACGCACGCACTCGAGAGCGTGCCACGCCCCAGCTCGACCGGCAGGTGCGTGATGAGCATCTCAAAGGGCTTCTCGTCGTGCACGCGGCCGCTGAGCTTCGCGAACGCCAGCGGCGGGCGGCTCTCCACGTAGCGCTTCTCGAGCGCCTTCTTCTTGTCCTCGACCGTCGCCATGCTACGCGAGCAAATTGAAAAGTGAGGGACGTCTATACGTATACAAACGGGAGAAGTACAGGAGTGTGTATACAACCGAGACGTATACTGACTATACACTATGAGATTGGCTTGAGAATGAAAATCGTGACGAAAGAGAATCATGACCTCCTGAATCATGACTCATTCAAGTATCATCCCACCACCACCACCTTTGCCCAGACCACCACGGCTGTGATTAAATTTCGCCTTTATTCGCAACCGCGTTAGAAGCACCCGTGTCACGTGCTCTCTCTCGTCCGCGTCGCAGCCGAGCGAACACGCCGTCCGTCATGTCCGCCTCCAATCAGATCACGTCCGTCCGTTCAGAGCCGTTCGAGACCGAAACCTGCCGGTTCGCTCGGTCGCTTACAGCCGGCCGCCCGTGCCCGCGAGGTTCTCGACGAGCTGGTCTTCCTGGCGCGCGACCTTGGCGCCCTTCTCTTCCGCGCCACCTTCGTGGAGCTCCATGAGACGGACGAGGTCGAACTTGGGCTTCTTGAGCACCTTGCACTTGCGGATAAAGACGTTCTGGAGCGGGTAGATGCCCTGCGTCGACTTCTCAATCTCCTTTCCAATGATCTCGGGCACAAACTTCTGGAAGAGGTCCTTAATGTCGACTTTCGACGCTTCGTTCGTCATGATCTGCACCATCTTCTTGCGGATCGCGCGGATCTGCGCCGAGTTCGCGTACGTCGTCTTCTTGATCTGGTTCGGGCGCTTCTTCGTGAACGCAATGCAGAAGAGGCGGACGAGGTACCCGTCCGTGGTCTTCACGTCCACAAACGCTTCAATGAGCGACTGCCACTTGCGGATGAGCGAGCACTGCTTGTCGCGCGTGAGGTCCATGCCGTGGAAACCCGTGACAATCTGCGTGCCTTGGATCTCCTCCGCGCAGAGCTTGATCTTACGGTACGCCTGGTCCTCGTCCTTGTTCAGGTCGCCGAGCGAGATCTCAAACACGCGGCCACGGAGCCCCTCGGACGCGATCTTCGTGCCCGACGTGCGGTTCACGAGCGTCTTGCCCACGTTGCGCTCCGAGAAGATGGCTGGCGCCTTGATGTCGTACCAGTCCTTGCGCGTGAACGGGTCCACGCTGAAAGAGAGAGAGTGGGTGTCGTCAGCTGCTGTCGGTTGTCTCCATACATAGCTCTAGTGGCCACGTACACTTTCTTCTTGCCGCCCTTCTTGCCCTTGGTCAATCGTTTGTTCTTGCCTGGACGACAGACACCACACATACAAGAGGGTCACGTGGCTGCTACAGCGCTTCCACCTGTGCGTGCTGGCTGCGCCATCCGTCCGTCTGTCGGTCTCTCTGTCCGTCCATCCGCTCACTCGCTGTCCCTAGAGATCCGTCGCCCCGTCAATAACCAGCGGGTGACTGACGGACTGCGCTTCCTCTTCCTGTTGCTGCTGCTGATACTGAAGCTGCTGGCGGTGGACGGACGGACAGACAGAGAGACCGGCGGACACTCGGTCGAGTGGACAGCGGGCGCACCACGCACGACGACGCAATCGGTCGCTTCAAGCACCACCCACGCGAGCACACGCACCGACGGCCATGGTTGCTTTCTTGGTTTCGTAAAGGCGAAATGGTGGCAGCGGAGCAATTGGAGCTGCTCGCCAAGCCAAAACGCGCCACCACCAGTCAAAACCCGCTTCGGGACAGTCTGTCCCGCGTTTAGATCCATTTTCTGAAAATCACTCGAAAATGTGAAAATACCGAGTCCCATGGTTTTCACACAAACATCCTGTTTTTCTTCACTCTCAAGTTGAAACTCAACCAGCACAGCATGTTTACCAAGAAATATGATAGTGAAGAAAAGCAGGCACACTTGCAAGCATGGCTTCACCCGCCGCGAACGCCGACACTCACGCTGACGCAGCCGGTGCCAAGCTTGCGATCGCCGCGCAGCAGCTGCAGCTGCAGCCGCGCCCGTCCTTCCACGATGGCTTCCTGGATGCACTGCGAACACCGTTCGCAACCACAGAGGGTGGCTCGTCTGCATGGCGTCGAACGGCGCTGCAGCACTTCCTCGTCCGCTTCTTCCCCGCGTACGAGGCGCCATCCTCGTTCGCAGCGCTCTGGACGCTGCTCGTGAGCGACTGCGACCGTATAGAGGGCGATGAGACGCTAGTGGTGCGCTTCGAAACCCTACGAAGCGCGCTCCAGCGCCACACCCACGCGCGGTGGCTCACGAAAGACGCGTTCCCACTCGAGCGGGAGCAGCTCCTGTACATACCGTCTCCGGACGAGCTGACGCTGGAGCGGAAGCTGCCGTCCCCTGCGCTCTCGACGCCGGTCCCAAGTCGCCAGTCGGTCGGGGCCAGTAGTAGCCTCAGTAGTAGCCCTTGTAGTACGACTGGGACGCCACTGCTGCGCGACTTCCGCGCCGACGTGCTCAAGAAGTCGCGTCGCTGGCTCGGGCGCTGGCAGACGCGGTACCTCCTTCTGCGCTGGGACGAGCTCGAGATCAGCAAGAAGAACAGCTCGGCCGGGGCCGTCCTGTCCCCGTCTGCTGCCCACACGAACGCCAAGTCGAAGCGGTACCCGCTCCACACGCTCCTGTCGCTCCAGCTCGTGCCGCTGAGTGAGTCCGAGGCGTCGAAGGCCAAGAAACAGGCGCTGAGTCTCCACTTTACACACCGTGTCGGGAGTGGGCACACGACCAAGACGCTGACGCTCGGGAGCGACCGCAGCGACCAGCTCCAGGCCGTCGTGAGCCAACTCGCGACGTTCGCGCTCGTCGCAGGGCTCGCCCGCGGCCAGGACGCCCCGTCGCTGCGCAAGTTCCTCGTCGCAGGCGCGAACCTCGACGTGTACTGCGTCGTCCCACCGTCTCTGGGCCTGCCGTCCATGCCGCTGTCGCCGCTCCAGCTCGCGTTCCTCCAAGCGGACGACGCAGCGGTGGGGCTCCTCGTCCGGACTGGCGCGGACCCACGGAGTGTGCTCCGCTGGGCATTTGCGACCCACGTGCTCTTCCCACGCGTCTGTGGCGACGACAGCGACGCCAGTCGAGCGCGAGACGACCGACGACTCGCGCTCCTGGTCTCCGAGAGCATCGACGGCGTCGTGTTCCCGTTCGGCAGTGTTGTCGCAGACGACGCCGCCCAATGGAGCCTGCTCATGTACCTGAGCGCTGTCGGGGAGCTCGAGGCGGCCCGGACGCTGCTCGCGACGCTCCGTCGCCTGTCGCCGACCAAGTGCCGACAGTACGTCGACCACGTGAACGCCGCTGGCGACAACGCGCTGCACGTCGCTATCAAGGCGGCAGCGACAACACCTGCTGCACGCGCCTCGGAAGAGCTCGCGATGTTGGTCGTGGACGTCGGTACGAACCGCGTGACGCCCCTGTCGTCCCTCCCGTCGTCGTCGTCGTCGCTCTCGCTCGTGGACTCGCAGCTGCTCCACTGCTGCGACGGACACGGCGAGAGCGTGTTCCACTTGGCGCTCAAGGGCCGACTCTGGCGGCTCGTCGACAAGCTTGTGGACTGCAAAGCGGTGGATCCGACAGCGGTCGACCGCGACGGCAACACGTCGCTGCACGTGGCCATCGCAGTCGGCGCGCCAGTGGCGGTCGTCGCGCGCCTCGTGCAGCTCTACCGGCCGTCGGCGTTGCATTCGAGGACCAGCAGCAGCCTGGGGACGTCGTTTCGTGGCTTGGAATGCCGCAACTGCTGTGGGAACGACACGCCGCTCACGCTCGCGCTCAAGCACCGGCAACAAGAGGTCGTGCCGTTGCTCCTGGCTGCCGGCGCGTCGCCGAACGCCGGGAGCGACTGGACGTCGTCGCTCGAGCCGACAGCGCTGTCGCTGTCGCCTGCTGCTGTCGGCGGGATTCGAGACGGCGACGCGCCGCTCCACGTCGCGATCAAGTCGGGATTGGCGCTCGCAGCGGCGTCGCTTGTCGCACACAGCGCGGACCTGCTTGCGGAAGATGCGAACGTTGCGTCGGCACTGGCGCTGGCGATCCGGTTCGGGATGTACGCTCTCAGTGCGACGATCGCAGCCAAGCTCGCGGTGGTACGCGACAGTGGCGACAGGACGCGTGCGCTGGATCAGTGGATGGACCATGAGACGGGGACGCCAGTGACACTGCTGGCGGTGCGAGCCGGGCAGATGGAGCTCGTCGCAGTGCTGCTGGACCTGTGTGAGGGCCAAGTGCACTTGAGCCACGCGACGACGAACGAGACGCTGCTGCACGTGCTCGTGAAGCACGTGTGCTGGCTCGAGTGGAGCCGAGACGCCGTTGGGAGCAGGAGGACCGACGACGACGCGGGCGAGAGCGACCGGCAGCAGTTCCATCGCGATATGCGAGCGCCAGCCAAGCGCCAGCGGCACCGCCTGAAGTCGCGCAGCGAAGGCGACCTGCCGCACTGGCGGCTCGCACCGTCGTACTCGTCACAGACGCTGACGACGGCGACAGCGCCACCAATCGAGGCGAACACGGCGGTGGCGACCGTCACGGAGCTGTCGATTGCGTTCTTCCAGGACGCAGTGGAAGCGCTCGTGTGCGGCGTGCTCCAGCGTGTGAACGACTCCTCCCTCGTCTCTGCCGCGTCCACCGCCCCCCACCACTCGCCACCGCACGTCGTCACGGACCAGAACAGCGACGGGTACATGGTACTGCACGCCGCTGCCGCTGGCGGAGACGCCACAAGCCGTGTGCTGAGTCTCTTGCTGGCGTTCCTGTTCCTGCGCGGTCTGTCGCCGTCGCACCTCGCCGTCGCCCAGGCGCTGGCGACAACGACAGGTCCGAGTGCTGAGACGCCGCTGCACGCCGCGCTGGCGTCCAACTCGCCCACGAACGCACTACTGATCCTCTTTGCCGTGCGCGTGGTCAGCGGTTCGCAGCGCTTGGCACCACTGACGCGCGACAGCGTCGGCCAGCTTACGCCTGCGACGACAGCGACGACAGCGCAGGCGACAGTGCTGTGCGCGCAGGTTGTTGAAGGGGCGACAGCGCGAACCGGGCGCACGCCGCTGCACCTCGCGTGTCAGTGGCCACGGAGCGCTGCGATGTTGCGCGTGGTGGAGCTCCTGCTGGACGAAGGCGCGTACGCCGGCAGCTGGGACGCCGACGGCCTCACACCGCTGCACGTGGCGCTGCAGCACACGTGCGACGAGCGCGTGATCCGGCTCTTCCAGCGCTATGGACAGGACTTGAACGTGTGGACTGAAGGCACGGCGACAGCTGACGACACGAGTGACCTGGACGCAGACGACAAGGACGAGAAGCAGCATGAGGCGACGCCCAAGACCGCACTGATGCTCGCGCTCGAGCACGAGAACGCGGCTGCGTGGCGCGAACTCGTTCGCTGTGGCGCGCAAGTGCGCGTCGTGACGCCGACGACGCGGCTCGGGCTCCTCCACGTCGCAGTCGAGTGTCGGGTGCGCGACAAGGAGCTACTCGAGGCGCTGCTCGGCTGCCGACAGCTTGTCGCGCACAATGTCACCGACTGCTACGGGCGAACGACAGCGGATGTCGTTGAGATACTAAAGGCACAGCTCCAACTCGTCGACGAGCAGCTGTCGGCGACGTTGTCAGACGGAGCATCCGTCGCTGGCCTCGTCGGACGACGAACCAGCGCTGTTCTGGAAGAACAGGACGACGACGTTGTGAGCGACAGCGTTTCGACACAGAGGCTCGCAGCCGACACTGTCGGCAGCAGCAGTAGCAGTGCACAGGAACTCCCGACGACAGTGCCGCCGTCCGACACGTTGCTGTCACACGACACCAGTCGTCGAATGTCGTCGGGCATCCTCTTCTTCGACGCTGGACCCGCGACACGACAGCAGTTGCTGTCGTCGCCACCCAGCAGTGGATCCAACGCAGACGCCATCGCAGCGTCGCGACGGCCGGCGACAAGTGCTGTCGGTGGTCTGTCGCGTGCGCCACTGGGCACAGCGCGACATCTCCAGGGTCTCCAACGAGCTCCGAGCCTCGACACCGCTGTCCTTGCGTTTCTACGCGAAGAAGAGCGAGCGACACTGACGCTCGTGGCGCACGAAGCGCGACAGGAGGCGACAGACTGGCTCCAGAAGCGCATTGGGCAGAAGAAGCTGCTGTCGGACGCGCGTGCGCAGCTGCAGTCGGCGCAGTCCCACCGACGGACCGGCAGCGGCAGCGTCCCAGTGCCGACAAACGGCGTAAAGGCGGCCGATGGCAGCGACAGCCCTGCGTTCAGCCACGAGAGCGAGCGGCAGCTGGCGCAGTTTAAAGCGCTGGCGGCCAAGAAGTTTGTCGACAAGCACGTCGCAGAAGCGGTCGCGGAGGCGCGTATGGACATTGAGCGCGAGAAGCAAGCGATCTGCCAGGACACGGGCGTGTACCCTGGACGCAGCACGACCAAGACGACGGTCGCAGCGGCTAGTGGCGGCTCTCGACGCACGCGGAGCATCACTGGCCACCAGCGCTCGGACAGCAACGCGACGCTGCTGAGCGCCGCGAGCGTCTGGTGGTCGGAGCGAGGGGGAACGTTGTTCGACGACCCCACGGCCACGTGGCTGTCGACTGGCGGAGGCGGCACGATGCTCAGCGACAGCTGGAACGGCACGTGGCTGTCGTCGCTCCGGGGCACTGGCGTCGAGTACCGCGACTCGCACATGTCGTCGTCGACGTTCTACAGCTTCGTCGAGGCCGCTGAGTCCAGTGAGCCACCGTACGCTGTCGTTGGTCGTCGAGGCGGCTCGGAGACTCGAAACGACGACGAGGGCGACGAGGACGACGAGGACTGGGACGACGACGACTACACGAACCCGCTCGACCGCGACTCGTTCTCGCGGGTCATTGCGACGCGAAAGTCGCTGTCATAGCGACAGAAGGAAGCCAAGCCACCAAACATAAGCAAACAAACGGACAAGAGTGGGCGTGGGTGTGGGTGTCGGTGTCTTGGGGCCGAAGGGGTAGATGCGACGGACAGCTCAGCTCCTAACTGTCGGAGCGGAGGAACGCCTCGACTTCGGCCATTTCCGCAGCTGTGCACATGAGGTTGTTCGAGTCAAAGGGAGCGGGCGTTCGCGCTGGTACAAGAGGCACAGCCGACGAGGGGGTCGGTGTCGCCTTGGGCTTTGACGTGGTCGGGACTGGAGACGTTGGAGCTGGAGCAGAAGAGTCTGAGGGAATAGGTGTCGGTGTCGGTGTGGCCTTGGCCTTCGGCTTTGGGGTTGACGTTGACGGGCTCGGAGACGTCGGGGCTGGAGCTGAAGAGTC
>JAASGD010001343.1:0-11319 GCA_023334115.1 Globisporangium megalacanthum | reverse complement strand
CATGTCGAAGTCCTCTCTGCAACGACGCTTTGGAACGCAGAAGGCCAGATCAGCGTACCTAACACCCTGGATCAACCAAGCCAAGAACAAGAGCGCATCCGACACTTCACAACCCTCGCAGTGCATCGACGACGGCTGCGAAGACATCAACATTGATACAGATGCATCATGGCTGCTCTCAACCGAGAAGCTTTCTGAGCCTCAAGACGAACATGAGGACGAGGATAGTGGTTGCGACAATGGCGGCTACAGTGACGATGAGGCTACGAGCTTTCAAGCGACGTACTCCCGTCCTGTCCTCTCCAGTATCCCTCCCTCTCTTTCTTCACTTCCACGGCTGCAACGCGACCTCGTCGTACACGGCGCCGTTGCGGTTCAGGACAAACTGCAGCGTCAGTGCGTGCTCCGTCGCATCCACGCGCAAGTAGCCCCAGTCGTTCACGTGGCTCACGCTCCAGTTCCCAATCGCTGGCGAGAAGCCCTGCTGCTCGAGACCCGCGCCTGCCGAGCCAACGACCACGTGGACTGGACCCACACCGTCCGGCGTACACTCGCCTGCCCGCACGGCACAGCTGCGCTCGTACGAGTGCTGGTGGCCCACAAGCACAAGGTTCACTTTGTATGTCCAGAGGAGCTCTTCCAGCTCCGCTCGGAACTGGCGCGCGACCGCCAAGTCCGCCTCTTCGCCCAGCTGCGTCGTGTACAGCATCCGGTGCGTCGTCACGACAATCCACGGCGTCACTGCACGGTCCACTGCCGCCAAGTCCTGGGCGAGCCACGTGTGCTGCGTCGATCCACGGATCCAGTCGTGTTCCGACGACAGCTGCACGACGTGGACGCTGCCATAGTCAAACGAGTACCAAAAGAGCCCGTGTCCTGTCGCCGGCGCGTGCCAGCGGTGGACCATCGGCACCGCACACTCGCCGCTCGAGTCATCGCCAAAGTTCCCCCACGACGGACGGAACGCCATGCGGCCGTCGGCCCCAGTCGCGCCACTCGGGTCGTGGATACCGCCAGTCAAGTAGTCGTACTCGTGGTTCCCAATGCTCACCATGTACGGCACGCGGGTCGCGAGCGGCTCGACAAGGTGGAAGAACGCGTCCCAGACAAAGCCCTGGCCACGTGCGTAGCTAATGTCGCCGACGTGGAGCAGAAACGCGTCGTAGCCGCCCGAAACGACGTCTTGGAACGCACGCACAGCAGTCGACGTCGCAGCGGGCGCGCCATCGACGCCCATGTCGGCGTACGCGAGAAAGTGCACTGGCGTTGTCGCACTTGGCACTGGTGGCGCTACGAATGAATACACTGCACTCCAGCCGTGAATATCGCTGCCAAACCGGTAAAAATACCGGTTACTCGGCGTGAGGTGCGGGAGAATTACTGTGTGCATGGCCCCCGGGTCGCGAAACCATGTCTGGGCTGTGACGTTCGCTGGGGCGTGGCACATGTCGCTCGCTTGGTACGTTGTCGAGTGGCCTGACGCGTGCCACGTCAGCGCGTCGTGGCTGCGTCCGTATTGGACCTGGGGTGGCGTCTCGCCCATGTCGGCCGAGTTGAACATGACCGCGATCGCGTCCGGTCGGTCCGTGAGCGCAATGTGGCCGTGTTTCGGCGCGACAAACGGCTCCTGCATGGGGACTACGACGGCGCCGAGAGCGACAAAGTCGTTGAGAGGCGGCTGGAAGTTGTAGTACACGACCACGTAGTTGCAGCGCAGCATGACGAGCTGTGGGAAGCGCACAGAACGTGGGGACGCGTCGATGTGACGTGCACTGACTGTAGCCAACCAGTCGTGGGCGCTCGTCGTTGGACCGCAGCTCAGACCGAGAAAGTCTGTCGCGTGTGGCTGGGCGACGCCGTCCCAGCTCACGACGAGGTCTTCGCCGTCCATGAGCAGCGGTGGATGCGCTGTGA
This sequence comes from Globisporangium megalacanthum, assembly GCA_023334115.1. NCBI lineage: Eukaryota > Oomycota > Peronosporomycetes > Pythiales > Pythiaceae > Globisporangium > Globisporangium megalacanthum. The sequence continues at coordinate 9,405 of JAASGD010001343.1, read as the reverse complement.
GCACCGCCTGCTGCGATGCGACGGGTGGTTGAGGAGCTGCTCGCAGGACCGCAGTGTCGTCTGCGAGCCACACAGCGCTACGCGACTGCGAGCGGAGCGACGGGTCGTCCTCGCTCTCAGTCGCGATGCCGGTGCTATGGAACGCCATCTTGGGCTTCTCTGCGGCTGCGAGCGCAAGCGCCAGCACCAGCACCAGCAACGGGAGCATTACGAGCGAGCGCATGGTGACGGACAGCTACGCTCCCTGGAAGAAAATCTGCGAATGGAAGTGCAGCGAGAAACGAAAAGTGCTCATTCACTATATACACTTGATCAACATATATCAGCTGGGAATCGGTTCCCAGTGGAGAGACTTCAACTTTACTGACAAACTCGATCATGGGCGATCTTACCGGGAAACACAGCGATTGAACCATTCATTCCAACGCTACAAGATGTGATACATGCTCTTCTTGAGCTGTCGCAGCCCGTACGCGATCTCTGCTGCTGCTGGACGCTCGGACGGGTTCAGTGCAAAGCACCGGTTCCCAATCTCTGCAATCTTGTCGGGACACGACAATGAGAACGTCGGCGTGAGCTGCCCCATCGACACCATCTGCAGCAACGCCACGTCCGCGAGCTGGTTCCCGTTCGGACCCACGACGCCATCGTACGGGAGCTTGTGCGTGTCGAGTTCGACGAGCACTGCGCCGTACGAGAACATGTCGGCTGCGGCTCCGTAGTCGCGGCTACCAGCGATCACTTCGGGCGCCAACCACTTGCCAGTGCCGACGCCCGACGTCATCGTGTTGTCTTCAGACTTGTACCGGGAGACGCCAAAGTCCGTGAGCTTCGCTTGGAGCTCCGACGACAGCAATACGTTGCGTGACTTGAGGTCTCGATGCACAAGCGGCGGACTGAACGAGTGGACGTACACGAGCGCTTCGACAATGTCGATTGCGATCTGGAGCTTCTCGTGCGTCCAGGACCGCGACGTCGTCGCACTCTCGACGTACGCACGCACGTCGCCACCGTCCATGAACTCAAACAGCGCCTGCAAGTCCGACTGGATCGTCCACGCAGCACCGACGAGGCGAACGACGTTCGCGTGCTCGAGGTTCGCGACGAGCTTGATCTCGTCGATGAAAGTCTGCGTCTGTGCCTGGCTCATGCCGCTCTTCCGGAGCCGCTTGGACGCCAGCAGCTGCGTCCGACGGTACTTAACAAGCCACACGTCGCCGTACGCGCCTTTCCCGATCACCCGCACGTCCTCGATGTCGTCTGCGTTAACCTTGATCGCGAGCAGCTCCGCGTCCGACCAGAGCGACGTCGTGCCGCCGCTGTTCGTGTTCGAACCGTTCCGTGTCGGCTGGAGTGTGCGTTCGTAGCTCCCTGTCGTCGTGTCGTGTCGCTTCGTCTTGCGCGCACGGCACCAGAAGACGAGTGCGATGCCGACAGCAACGACGACGACACTGGCGACAATGCCGACAACGACGCCAATCGACAACGACGTGTGACTGTCGTCGGCGCTGTCGGATTCGACAATGCAAAACTTGGTGCCGTGCACCTCTTTCTGCGCGTACACGAAGCAGTCTTTGAACACAGTGCCGTCGAACGTGAAGTTCGTGATCTTGTTGAAGAACGCGGCTTGGTCGCTCGTGAGCGTCACGTTCGTCAGCTGGTTCCCGGCTAGGTTCCTGCGACGCACAGGGACGGGTGAGTAAGCGCCGAGACGACTTGGAACGAGAGAAAGAGGGAGGTGCTGGGCTGTCGCCTATCGGATGCACGACGTACAAGTACGTGAGGCTCGTGTGCTCAAAGATTGCGTCTGGGATCTCGGTCAAGTTGTTCGAGCGCAAGTCCCTGTGTCCGCATCACAACAACATCCAGTACAGAGTCAGCTCTCGTACTTCGCAGCTTGGCAGCATCTCGATAGCTGCCAGGAGTGCGACTGACGTACAAGTACGTCAGTTTGGGGAAGACGGCGTCGAACGTCGTGATGTTGTTCATGCCGAGGTAGCTGAACCGTCCGGACCACCATCACGCGCAGCCGCGTCAGTGCAGCTGTGTGTGGAACAGGAGCAAACCCACCGACGCAATCACGTACAGGGCAGTGACGCTGTCCGTCACGTGCGCCTTCTCCACCGCAGTGATGGCGTTATGGTCGAGGTACCTGTGGCCAGCGACAGCAAACGAACGCACAGCACGCAACAGTGTCAGCAGCACAAAGCGACGACAATAGTGGGCAAAGACTCACTGACTAAGCGCAGGCAACACAACGTGCGTACAGTGTCGCGAGACGAGGGTACTTGGAAAATACTCTCGGATACTCCGACAGCTGGTTCGCCGACAGCGCACTAGAGACGCAAACAACCGCAAGAGTGCAACCAACCGAATGAGCACAAATGATGCCGACAAGTGGGCCGACAGAGCCGCCGCGAAGGACAACGCACACGAGCGTGGCGTTCTTGAACACCGCGTTGAACGACGAGATGTTGTTCCCGTCCAACGCACTGCGGACGTAAGAGAGAGCGAGGGCGACCATCAGCGTCTCTGCTCGCGTGACTGTCTAGCAGCTAGGAACCAAACGTGACGTACAGGAGTGCGATGGTGTCGATTCCCACGCTCGCGTCGACACGCGTGATGTAGTTGTTCGAGAGCGACCTAGGGAAACAAACAACGACCACGAAGATGAGACGACAACCAGGAACAAGAGGGATGGATGCGACAAACGTACAGCTCTTGGAGCGTCTTGAACTTGGTAAAGTCCGGTGGGAAGTCCTTGAGCAGGTCGTTGTTCAAGTTGATGGTTTGGGTCGAGAGCGGGAGCATCGTCGTCGTCTTCTTCACAGTCGCGCTCAAGTCGATGTTGGCGAGGTACACTTCCGTCACCTGAGTCTGCTTCACGACGAGGTCGTCGGCGAGGTCGAGCGTGACGACACGGCCTTTGACGTAGTTGTTCTTGTAGAAACTGCCGCCAATGATCGTGACTTTGGTCGTCGTCGACGGCAGCACGAGCGTGTCAATCTGGCTCAACTTGTCGTTGCTCTTAAAAATGTACTCGGTGAGGTCGGTGCTCTTCGCGTCCGCTGCTGCATACACATTGTTCTCTGCTGCCTTGAATGGCACGAGGAAGACAAAGTTCGCCTTGACCTTGGTATTAAGGTACATGTTGTAGCACTCGTACGAACAGGATGCTGGCGTGTCGGCGACGCTCGCATTGCGCCAGCACGGCATGTATTGGTCTCTGCAGCTGCTGTCGCACGAGAACGTGAGCGTCTTCTGCGGGACTGTGCACGTGGCTGCGGACGCGAGCATCGGCGCGAGTGCGGCGGTCACGATAGTCACGATACTTCGGACACACATGCTTCCAGGACTGAATTTTGTAGTGATGTATAGTACTCTGGTGGCGTGGTGGAGAGTGAACAAGCGAGAATGAGCGGTCAGCGGTGGATGGCGGCGCGAGAGTGGTCAAGGATTTCGGGATTTCGGATGGAATGGGGACGTCAGCCTCCACCCACAAGAAGCTCGAGAGGGGAGGGAGCGATGCGACGCATTGACTTCGTCAGCTGCTGCTTATCCGAGGGCTCAAAGCACAAAACAATTCATTAACAAGTCGATCTCAAAGCTGATCTCAAGCGCAGGACGAAAACCTTTGGCCTCCATCGAAGCCAATGAAGCCATAAACGTGCTACATGGCTAGCACGAGGAACGGTCCTGGTCGCTACATGTATGTAATTTACCGGTAAAGCTACACCACATCGGTTCAGCCGAACCAGTGGTGTAAAGTAAAGTACCGATACGCGGATGGGATCCACGATGTTCTCCACGCAAGACGATCCAGTATTGGTCGAAGCGAACCGTGCAACATCATATCTCCGGGCTGCGGCTGGATGCTGACCCGTTGCTCGGCTGTTGTCCTTCCCCACAGTCGTTGCGGATGCTCATGGATGCCAAGACTCATTCGGGTCTTACATGCATCGACGGTAGCGATCCGCGTGTTACGAAGGCATGTTGGGAGTGCAGTAGGCAATCGTTTCTGTCTGCCTTGTCGAGCCTCAATTCTTGAATAGTAGTAAGGCCTCGACGCCGGAGCTTGAGCTCTTGAGTTGTTGCGTCGGAGATGATCGCAGGTGCAGTCAATTGAGACCTTGCTGTCGATATCTTCACGTTCAACGCCGGTTGTGCTGGTGTTCGACAGGCACTACAATATGTAGCTGCTGAACAACACTGCCGTGGGTCCGACTGATAAGAAGCTTGCGAACGTCGCACCGCTGCAGTTCTTTGAGTACTTAGATTGTGGCTGGTGCATCGATATCCCAGCCGAAGTCCGATAACCCAACAGCATTGCCGATAAGATAGACTGTGCGTTCAATCTCGACCCTCAACACCATACAACAAATGCCAGAAGCTGTTCACCCGACAGCAATGTTGCCAAGGAAGGGATTAGAATACAACCGGCGGCGGAGGAACAATGGTTCTTGCGACTCGGAAAATGTCGGAAGTGCACTGGTCTCGCTTCAGTCAAATGCCTTGACACAGTACCATCACAAGCTTGACCGGCGAGATAACCTTGAAGCGAACTGAATTTTCGTGAACCCAATTGCCGACTCCGAAATGCTTCGAGTGCAACTCGAGCAAGATAGAGCACAGTGAAAAGCTGTCCAGTTCAAGCCCAAGTTTGGTCACTTGCGTAATTCCAAGCAGCATCTTGATGTCTGGGGACTTTGTGCTTGAGAGATCACGCAAATGTCAGAAGAATGGCGACCTGTGCTCGTCATCTCTTGTATGGTGCAGTGCAGGTGCGAGCGGTGCATGAGCAGCAGGTCAAAGTCGTGAACTGGCGCAGGAGCTGATCCGGTTTTTCCCGAAGGTGGGCGGTCCCACAGCGCAGGTTGCCACCACAAAGTCAGCGCCATGTGGCGAAGTTCGAGGACATCATCGTCAACTGGCGGCGGCGCATGCGTGTGCAGCACTTGGCGAAACGAAGCAAGTAGCGTTGCAGCAGCAAATTGTCTGTGGAAGATGAAGGACCAAGGCTGTTGTGCGCTCCTCGCTTCACCTTTTTGCAGTTGGTGCGCTTGAGCTTGAGCACCAATGTGGTAATGTTGCATGGAACGCATGAGCCATGAGCGTTGGGTTCATGGAAAGCGGATGAGAAATCAAATGTTTCATTTCCATGGTAGCTATCTGCAGTCCATCGAGTCACGGGTATAGCACTTTCCATGCAATAATCCATCATAAATAAAACGGATCTACGCACTCGTCAGCCTCTTTCAATTTGTTCAGATCTTGAACTGGCACCAATCCACTTGCTCCAGTACCCTCTGGCCTCATTGCTGCTGCTCCATCCACGAGCTCACTTCGCAACTTCGCTACTGGTGGCGCGGTCTCTCTCTCTCTACTCTCTCGATCGCTCTTGTGCCTTCGCCCGTATCGACAAGCCAAGCGCGACTGCAATGCGGTGCTTCTCCTCACCAGCGGCGCTCTTGGCGCTGCTGACGCTCGCAACGAGGCGCAGTGACGCGCAGACGTGCGAGTTGCCAGCCAGGACGATCACGTACCAGTGCAACAACGAGTGCGACGCGAACGTACCGTGCTGGTACAACACGACCTCGACGGCGGCGACGTCTGCGTGCAAGTTTGTGTGCATGACGGGCGTGTACGACCAGCTCAAGACGTTTAGCCTCATCATCCCGTTTGGGACGTGGAAGAGCGCGCAGGAGCTCGCAGAGCCCGTGCCACAGCGAGCGAGCACAGTCAACACACTCGCGAGCTACGCGTACATCAACAACAACTACCTCGACACGTTCGACGCAATGGATTTGCCGCCAACGTGCACGAAACTGTACGTCCGATGAGGAGCTTCTGTGTGAATCGTATTTACGGTAGCGTGGTACTGTACTACCTGGTTAGTACAGTACAAATCACTCTAGAAACGAACAACCTGACCATCAGGATACTGACGGACGGAGCTGCTTGCTGACAGTGCAATCTCGGGTGGCACGAGCCTCGGCGTGAACACAAAAGGCCACGTCTCGAATGTCAAGCTCTCACCGACGCTCGCCGCGAACGCGTCCGGCGTCACGATCGTGTGGCTCCTGAACCTGAACCTCCAGTCGCAGGTGGACGACATTCCGCAGATGGTGCCGCCCAAGATCCAGTACTTGGCGCTCGACAACGGACTCTTCTCGGACTTTCCCAAAGGCATGAGCAGCCTCACAGCGCTCAAGGGATTGTACGTCCAGTACAGAGCGTCGTCCTCTTTACTGGGTTGCTGGAAGCTCACTATCTCTCGATTGCTTGCAGCTACTTTCGCACCAACTACGTCAAGAGCGTGGACTCGACCGCAGGAATGGACGGACTCACCGAGCTGTACGTTCTGCTTCCGTGTGGCTTGCTGGTGGATAAGGCCTGATACGAGCTAACATTGACTCGCGTTCTCTGGTTGTCACTTGTATGATGCGTTGTCGCAGGTGGCTCTCGGAGAATAACATTGCGTCGTTCACTGCTGTGTTCCCCAAGCTTCAAATTCTGTGCGTTCGCTTGTAACAACACCCATTGGCCACACGCACAGGGGTTGCTATACGTGTTCATATATACTAACATGTATACTAACTACCTCTCCTCTCGATTTGCATACTGTAGCGACCTGGCGATGAACAACATGCCGCAGTTTCCGAAAGTGCTCGCGTCGTACTCGACACTGGACACGCTGTACGTCCGTACGCCCTCGCAGCCATTCGCTCATTCGTTCGTTCTTCTTGCTGCCGTCTCACACACGTCTGCTTTGCTTTGCTTCTTGGTCGCGTGCAGGTATTACTACAACAACAGTGTGACGGAAGTCGCACGAAATGCACCGCTCCCGTCCTCCCTCAAGACTCTGTACGTTACGTCACGAAGACACGACCACCGAACCGCTTCTGCGTACTAGAAGCTAACTGACTGAGGATGGATGGCTCCGCCGTCTGTCGCTGGTCCAGGTCGCTCTACAATAACAAGATCCGGTCGTTCGAAGCAGTGCTGCCGAGCCTCACGTCACTGTACGTACGCCCGCTCTCCACTATTGATCCCAGTGTGTTTTGGCACCTGAACTGACGAGTGGGAGGGATCCGGCTGGTTGTATACTTGTCACTTGTATGTGGTGTGGTTTGGTGTTTGTTGCGTCACTCTAGGGACCTGTCGAACAACGAACTGACTGAGATCCCACCCATCGTCTTCACCTTCCGGTCGCTCACGCTTCTGTACGTACTAAGAGTGGTGGGGGCCAACGCAGTACTGTAGTCACTCACCATTCGGTCTCTTTATCGTCCACAGGTTGCTCTCTGGGAACAACATGCGGAACGTGTCCCTCACGACCGACCAAGCGAGTTTCCTCGTGAACCTCAACAACTTTACGTTCGACCCGACTGCGACGTTCAAAGACTGCTTCACGAACGAGCAAAAGTCCGTCCAAGGCATCCCATTCTGCATCTCGGACCTCTCGACAGGCGACGACAGCGGCGGCGGCAAGAAGAAAACGTCGTCGTCGACAGGGCTGATTGTCGGCATCGCCGCTGGAGCAGTGGTTTTTGTCGTCTTCATCGTCACGATGGTCCTCTGTCGACGCAAGCGCAACCACCGAAACGGCAAAGAGTACACGTTACAAGACGGGACAACGACGAACGGGTCGAACGGCACGGCAACGACGTCGCTCTGGTACGACTCGGCCCTCTTGTCGGTGAAAGTGAACGCTGAGGACATCGAAGACCTCAAAGTGATTGGGAAAGGCGCATTCGGAGACGTGTGGCTCGTTCGGTACCGTCGGACGCAGCTGTTGGCGTCCAAGCGGCTCCGGAAGACCGACGTGACCCACGAACGAACGAAGCACTTTATCGAAGAGATCAAGCTCGTCGCGAAGCTCGAGCACCCCAACATTGTGCCATTTGTCGGCGCGGCGTGGACGATTGAAGCCGACTTACAGGCGCTCTTTGAGTACATGGAAGGCGGCGACTTGCGCGACTACTTGGCGAGCGAGTACACGCCCCGGACGTGGTCGCCCGCCAAGGTGCAGATCGCAATCGACGTGGTCGAAGCGCTCGTGTACGTCCACTCGTTCAGTCCGCCGCTTGTCCATCGGGACCTCAAGTCACGCAACGTATTGCTGTCGTCGGAGCTCGAAGCAAAGCTCACAGACTTTGGCATCTCCCGGTACAAGTCCGAGGACAACACCATGACTGCCGGCGTTGGTACAGGCAAGTGGTTGGCGCCCGAAGTGATCGGTGGGAGCACTGACTACGGGTCAGCAGCCGACATTTTCTCGTACGGTGCAGTGCTCGTTGAACTCGACACGCACAAGCTCCCGTACGACGACGTGCGTGGGACGAATGGCGCAAAAGTAGCGGACGTGGCGCTGCTGCAGATGATCGCGTCCGGACAAGTGCGTCCGACGTTCTCGTCGACGTGTCCGGACAAGATTGTCGAGATTGGGAACCGGTGCTTTGCACTGAACCCGTCTGAGCGACCAGCAGCAGCAGAGATCGCGTACGCACTGCGACAGCTCAAGAAGAGTCTGTACCGCTAGCTTCTAGGCTCGACGGCGGGCTGCTCGACCACTTTTCTCTCCATCGTGTCGTGGGTGGGTGGGCGCGCTCTGTCACAACGGTCGCACGAAGCCGACAGTCAGCACGCGGCGCAGTGTGGCGACAACAGTACTTCGCAGTAGTAGTTTAGTTCCAATCCAATCAATCTCTCATTGAGAGATGACCCATTGTTGTCGAGCTGGTTGCGTTGGCCCCTGCGAGTCCAGCGCCAGACACACGAAGCTTGGTCCTTCCGCCCATGTACCAAAAATCGGAAACAGGATATTCCTGTACATACGCTGCGCGTACACATGGGGACGGATCAATACGCCCACTCATCGAAGTTCAAGTGTATGGATGAATATCATCGTTTATCCGACCGAACTCATCTATTGTATTGGCAGTTTTGTCCAATAGTATCGTTAAAAATGTGTTTTGACCAGTAATAGAATCAAAGCAGCGCATTGGATACCTATTTCAGCCAATTAAATCGATTAGGGATAGGGGTGTAGGGAACCAGCCCGATTCAGACGTATCGGGGCGGAATTGATCCAAAAATATTTGTATGAGCATACAAACATTAAGTCATTCGCGTATCAAGTTCATATCACTGAAACATCCGACCATTTTCAGCAAGAGTATCACCTGAGAGCACTGCTCAGCACTGGTAGCGATGGTGCTCCTGCTCAACTCACTGGTGCTGTGGCTGGCACAGCACCAGCGGGTTGAGCAGCAGCGAACGTAGCATTTGGGGGCGCGGTCGACGGAGGATGCTGTGGCAACGGTTGGGTGAACAGGAGAAGCAACATTTACGAAAAACAGCAGCACCACGAGCGACCAATGGACATTTTCCAATAGCGCATGT
>JAASGD010001342.1:0-11321 GCA_023334115.1 Globisporangium megalacanthum | reverse complement strand
TTGCTACTGATGTTGATCGAGAAGATCGTTGGAGATTAAGGGTTAAGCAGAGATTGATTGGGGTGGCGGCGTTCCTCTCGCTGCACTCGTTCGCTGTACCGTGACTCACGGTCCGTGAGTGAAAAGAACGTGAAGAGATCCATATGCCCTCCGAGTCGAACCAGCAGAATGGCACGGGGATCTTTGTCACAGTGGCGTGGGAGCTCGATAAGCTCCAAGAGCCGAGTTTCAGCACTGTCGCCGTCTGTCGCGATCGCAACCGCTGCGAACGGAGCAGTGGGGTGGACTCGACCGTGTTCCCAGCGCTGCCGATCGAAGAACTCGTGCTGTCCCACCCGCTCGTGGCCGACGCTGCGATTCTGCGTGCTGCCGACAGCAGAGACCGCACCGAATGGACAGCCGACACTTGTCCACATCTCGTCGTCTTTGTGCGCTTGACGGCTGGAGCGCGCAAGTACGCAGCCGACAGTCTCGCGACGATCACAAGCTTCGTCGCAAAAAAACTACCGAGTGACGGGGACGCCACGCTGTTCGACAGGCTCGAGCTAGTCGATCGCATCCCTCGAGATGCCTACGGTCGAGTGGTCACAGAGTCGCTCACAGAAAGAACAACACACGACGTGAACAAGCGAGAGCGCCAGGCGTGAGAGTGAACCAGAACCGCTGCAGTGGGAATGATGTGCTTTTCAACAGTATCAACCATCGCTAGCTCGCTGTCAGTCAGTCGTATGTCGGCTCTGGAAGCTCACGACGTGCCTCACAGTGGAACCGCGCACTCGCTCGCCGCTTCTCACGCGCTCGTCGTCGCTTCGCCTCGATCTTCGCCGCGGCTGTCGGGTCGTCCAAGGACGCCAGCAGACTCGCCATCGGGATCAAGCAAAGGGGGAGCTGCTGGCCGGCGCCACTCCGCGGGTCCTCGACCGCGCAGTGGTCGTCGTTCCACACGCGTCCAAAGAGGTCGGGCTGCTCGCAAAGCGCAGCAGGCGTGAGCTTGTGCCACGACGACGCGCCAGTGGAGGCGTTGTAGTAGTACGGGAGTCCGTCCGGCGTCGAGTACTCGACCCACGGGTTCGGGAACAGCTCACCCCCATGAAGCAGCTGCTGAACGACGGAAGGTGCCGAGATCGCATCCGCCTTCGCTGCACCACGACTGCTTGAACTGGGAAATACTGGAAGCAACGCAGCACTACCGTCGTCGTTCGCGTGCTCGCGTCTCGACGGTACAGAGTAGAGCGCGTGCGAGTTCGTCATGTACTCGTTGATCACGACGGCGCACGGCACCTTGTTGCTGTGGAGCGCAACGTGGTACGCAGTGTGCGTCTCCACGTTCTGCACGTGCGGGTTTGCGGCGGTCTCGAGCAGCGTGCGGACGTTCGCGACGCAGCCGCAGCCAGCCGCGACATGGAGCGCTGTGTTGCCGTCGCTGCACTGACAGTCGAGGAGGTCGGGGAGGAGCTCGCACAGAAAGTGCATCACGTCGACGCCACTCGGACACGCTGCTGCGTAGTGGAGCGCGGTCCATCCGTTCGCGTCAACTGCCGACGGGAGCGCACCAGCAGCACACAGCATCTCCAGCGTCTGGAGAGAAAGAGAGAGAGAGAGTGACAGACCCACAACGTCTGTCGTCAGTGAGCCAACACGAGAGGCTTCAACCAACAGGTCGAGCGACAACCGCGTACTTGGACGTCGCCAGCGTTCGCAGCTGCGTGGAAGGCAGTTGCTCCCAGCGAACACGGCTGGTTGACAGCAATGCCGTCAGCTTGCAGCAGAGTCGTCAGTAAGTCGCTGTCTCCAGACGCTGCAACAAGCAGCAGGGGACTTTCGTCACTGTTTTCAGCACGCGTGAAGTGACGACAACAGCGCCAGTCGGTCACAAGAGAGAAAGAGAGAAACCGACACACGAACCCACCAACACACGTACGCACTCGTCGTTCGTCGCGTTGCAGTCGACCCCCGCATCAATCAGCGTCTGGACGACACGCGGGCCCGCACCGAGCTTCAGAGCGACGATCAGGAGCGAACTCCCGCTCTCGTCGACGATCCGCTGGGCGCTGCTCGGGTCTGCGGCGAACAGTGCGTCGAGTGCCGCGACGTCTTGGTGGAGGATGGCGCGAGTGAGGCGCCTGAACGTGCGCTCGTCCCGAGCTGTCGTTGCGGCTCTCAGGCCGCTGTCTGTGGCGGCTTTCGTCTCTTTCGCAACGACAAAGTCGACGTCTTTGCACGTCGGCGAGTGGCGCTGGTTGCTGCTCTGTTGCTGCCTCGCGTACTGGCTGAAGACGTCCAGGTACTCGCACCACTGTTCCGCATCGACGCCACTCGATCTTGTCGATGCGATCGCTCGCTCCGCATCCACCTCTGCTTTGTCTTCTCCTTCTTGAGCTCGTTCGTGCTCTGGACGGTACTGGAACACGACTGTGCGCGGTCCAGACGCAACGATCTGAAAGCTGTTGGGCGGCGTGTCCACTAGCGTCACTTCCAAGATGTCTGCGAACGGAATCACGCAGCTCACGAGGTCCTGTTCGCTCTCAACGGCCTCTCTCCACTGCCCACACATACATACACACGCACACACACAGATCTGTCAGTGGGCACCGCCTAGCGACAGCGTACGTGCGTCCCCACTGTCGGAATCACTCTACTCGACGGACTCACCTGTAGCTGGGACAATGAGCTGTCGACTTCGCACCACACGCGCCTCGCGACGCCAAGCTTGGCTACATCCAGCTGTGCTGCACTCTTCGCCTCTTTCGTGCCTCCAGGTCCGATGCGATCATCACCGTCACCGCTGCGTCGAGTCGCCTCTTGCTCGGTCGTCGCCGTTCGTCCGCTGCAGCTCTTCCGGTGCCGCCGCTCGGCCTTTCGGTCCGAGAACCACGCGCTTTCGCACCTGTCGCACTTTCTCGGATACGAAGGAGCTTCTGCTCGGAACGGCTTCAGCGCTGGCGACGACGCGCCAAGAGAGCTGCTCGCGAGCGGGACCACGAGCGTGCTACTGCGGCTGCTGCTAGCGTTGCGATTTGAGCCCTCGGACGGGAACTTCCAGAGGAACCCGCCGATGCCGCGCGAGTCGTCCACCACGACCGAGTCGTACTGGTGCTTGAGGCGGCTCGTAGCGTAGCTGTCGGCGAAGCGCTCGTCGCGCGTGATCGACGCGTCCTTCATTGCAAGTTCACGAAATGGGTGATGGGTCGAGTGTCCTTTCATCGTAAGGTGTCATATTTGAAAGGGTGACAATGGTTAAAGGTAAACCTTCAGGATTTCACAATGTCAAATCATTTTTAATCTTTTTTGACAGGGTGCACATTCGAAAACCAGTTGAAAGCTCAAAGGACCTTTCCTAGATTTACATAAGAAAAATGACAAAACCAGTATGCTTCACAACATCTGGTGTCAATAGAGGATTTTTGATGCAAGGACCGGTTCGCAACGAGTAAATATTGGAACTGTCAAAATTATAATTGACGTCAAAAGGTGTCCCACCTTTGACGACAATCACATTTTGACAGTTACATGAACAACAGAGGTGGAAGTTTGATGACCACTTCCGACTTGCAGTGACGGTTGTGGTGGATAGCCAGTCTACTTCACAATGACTCGTGTTAGCATCTGACCCCTTGTCGTCTGCGAGCAATAGTCAAAGTCCGCGTGCGGTATTGGAATTGTGGTGACTGTGTCAAAAATGACGGCCCGCATATTTGATGTCATTTTTTTATTATGATATTTTCGACAATCAAAATTTCACGACTTGTCCTGTAAATACTAGGGATTTGCGTTAAAGCTGACATTTGTTTGAGTGACAGGTCATTATGAAATGCCATGCCCAAGTACACGCTCGAGGCGACCACACGCAGAAGACTCGCAATGACTCGCCAACATGTTATGTAGCTGCAAAGCAGTCTAGAGCACGAGCTTCATACATTGTTGTCAACACGGAAACCTCCCAGTGTCTTCCAGCTCCAACTCTGGGAATGCGAACGACTGGAGCTCGCGCACGAACGTCGCAGCGCTGAGCACTTGGCACCCAATCCGCTCGACACCGTCAAGCCACTCGGCCACACACACGTCAGCTTCCAGCGTCACTCCCTCGCGAACCACTGTCACTTGGTAACCTCTCTCGAGCGCCGACTGGATGCACACGTGGACACTTGTAAGCGTCGAGATACCAAGCACCACGACGTGTGAGACACCGAGGTTCCGCAGCGTAAAGTCCAAGTTGGTGGACTCAAACACACTGTGCGGCAGTCAGTACAAGGGGTTACGCCCACACACTGTCAGCCAAAGCGGCATACCCACACATACACAGACGTTCTAGTATATCACTACCAAACGTACTTGACGCCCGTGCGTGGGAGCACAATGTCGTTCTCTGTCGGCGCGACCTGTGGGAGGATCTGAGCGCCAAAGCCGCCCTTCGCGACGTGGAGACCCGCGTGTTTGTGGGCGCGACTGCGGTCCCGTCCGTCCGCTGTCGCGCTCTCGACCACCGAGTACACGACTTCGACGCCTTCGCTCGCCCGACTCGCGAGCAGCACGTCCTGGATCGTCGGCACCATCACCGAGTGGATGCGCGCGTAGAAGTCGCGCTTGGAGCCGCCATTGTGGGAGCCGAGTGACGGAACGCACGCGTCGTTCTCACGCAGAGCAAAGTAGTGTTGGACGTCCAGGACGAGCAGCGCAGTGGTCATTGGACACCAGTGGTTCGTCACGCCACGGCTTCCGCTCAGACGACGGCTGGCGTTGGGGGACCACGCACTCTCGCTGCAGCTGTTGTTGTCGCCAGAAGACGACGTGTAGACGTCGTCGCCGTCGTCGGCTCTGTCGTCGCTGCGCTCAACAAACGACTGTCGTCGTAACAACGCAGTCTGTCGCCACTCTCTTCCAGACCGACGAGTGGCCACAGAAGCGGCAGTTCGCGATGCGCTCGACGGTGTCGAGACGGTCGACCGAGACGTCACGGACGAAGAAGGCGCTGGGAGGCGGCTCCGGAGATGCTGGGCGGCTTCCGACAGCCGCAGTTCCACCGCGAGCTGCCGCTGCTGCTCGCGCTCGCGTCGCTCCGTCTCATGAGCAGCACGCTCGGCCTGCTCCATCACCTGCGCGGCCGCCTGCGCACCGAGGAACCGGATCGTGAGCGCATACTCGCGTCGGTCCAAGTCGTTCGCTCGGATGTGCTCGAACACGACCGCCGCCTTCTCGGGCGCGAGCATCACAGCAGGGATCCGCACACGGCGTGCGTCCCACTGCCGACTGCCCGCGTCCATCATGAACGCGCCACTGGTCCCGTCGCGCCGCGTGTTTGCGACGATGACTGCGACGGCGCCAGCTGCTTGCGCGTGCAGCACTTTCGTCACAAAGTCGCACTGGCCACGCTCCATCACGACGATCTTGCCAACCACGAGCGTCGCGTTGCGCAATGGGAGGTGGCCCGTGAGCGGCTGGGCCACCACTGCCTTCGCGTACACGTCCTTGCCTTCGCATGCGTCCTGCGCGCCAAAGTCTGCGAGCGGACAGTAGCTGAGCTCACCGTCGACCTCGAGGAACGGCCAGAACATGCTCGTGGGGCTACAGTACAGTTGACGGACCGACAGGCTCCCTGTTTGCTGTGGTGGTCTGGTCGTGCGAGTCCCGTGGGAAAGCGTGTGACGCTTCAAGATCGCATCGCCACAGGTCGCGGCTCCTTCGAAAGTGTCGCTGTTGACCTCCAAGCAGCAGTCCCAGACGAAAGAGACCGTGGTGCGAACCTTCCAGCCGCAACAACAGAGCCAGAGCCAGAGCCTCCGTTCGTCTCCACCCATGAACGCCTTCGCTCCACAACCTACAAGCGCGTACGCAGCAGTCCCCATGGGGCAGCAGCCTCACCCTCCAGTCGGTCCGACCGACTTCCTGCCGTCCATCTCGCCCAGCGCCGCCGTCTACTCGACTGCACACGCAGTGTGGTTGCCGCAGGAGCTCCACATCTTCCACCGCGGCCTCGCCGACTTCCCCGCCAGCCAGTACGACAACGTCACCCGCTACATTAAGATCGCCGCGTTGCTCCCCGGCAAGTGCGTCCGTGACGTCGCGTACAAGGCCAAGGCGATGAGTCTCGCGCACGAGACCATGTCGCTGAACCGCGACCAGTTTGCGAAACGCATGAAGATCGCGTCGTACCAGCCGCACGACGTGAGGCGTTCGTGTGTGGATGGGAGCTGGTGGTGGTGGTGATTGGATCTCTTACCGGATTGCTGTCGCTCTGTCACTGTCGCTCTGTCGCTCAGAGCGCAGGCAAGTTCGTCTTCTCAATGCCTCCACCGACGACGGCGACGTCGACAGGCGCTGGGCTTGCGTTCGACGATCCGGAAGACGCGCAGCTGAACGCACTGCTGCAGGAGAACCTGCTGCTCATGCACACGATGCGAGCGAACCTCCTGAGCGGCGCCCTCGACGACAACCGGGACCCAATGGGCCGCTTCCGCGACAACTGCAACTCGGTGCTCACCACGTAAGTACGTACGTGTGGCTGTCTGTTGTAGGGTTGGCTGTCGCTGGCCCACGTGACTATGAAACTCACTCCTGGTCCGTACACTTCAGCTTGGGCGACATCTGCAACGCCATTCCGCCGCTCCCAGTCACGCTCGACACGTCGCTGCTGCAGGACGACAGCAGCAGTAGCGACCCCCACATCTTATAGCGTCCGTCGCTCAGTGAGTAGGAAGAGAGAGAGAGAGAGTGGGAGAAGCTGTCGTTGTATTGGCACAACAGCGAGCGTCAGTGGGATGCGCTGCATGCCTTTCATCCGTTCGCAACGCCCCACCTCCACACACCTCTTGCGTCCCAAGCTCTCCGCTTCACTCCAGCCGCTCTCGCTCACCGTCTGCTCGTTCGCTTGCGGTCGTCGTCACGACGGCTCTCGCGGCTGCGGCTGCGCTTGCGGCGCTCGTCCGATCGATGGCGACGCTCTCGGCTCCGGCTCCGGCTCCGTTTGCTGTCGTTCCTCGATGCCGACGACTGAGAGCCGTGCTTCTGGCTCGACCGGCGCTCGTCCCGCCTCGCGTCTCGGCTCGGACTCGGACTCGCACGACGGTCGCGGGCGTCGTCCCTCTCGCGCGCTCGGCTGCTCTCTGTGTGGTTCAGTCCAGACTGGCGTAGCGGTTGAGGAGGAGGAGAAGAAGACCGTGCCTCGTCCGGTCGTCGTCTGCTGCTCTCCTCTGGCTGCCCACTACTGGTCCCCACACGGAGCTTCCCATGCCGCTTCTTGGACGCGTCGCCAGGCATTGGCGGCCGTGCTGTCGCACCGAGCCCCAGAAGCTTATGACGCGGCTTGGGCGCCGCAATCGTCCCACTCGTACTGGTCCCAGTGGCCACGTCGTCGTTCCCTTTCCAGCCCATGCCCCGCAACAACGCAGCCCCAAAGTCCTCGACCGGCACGAGTGCGTACGCATCGCTATGCACATCGAGGGCGTCCGGACGCAGCGACACGTCGAGTCGGTACTTGTCGTTCGCGTCCGCAAGCGCGTCGAGGCCTGGGACGGCGTTCTGGCGCAGAATCGGCACTTGGGCGGCGCTCTTAGCTGTCGTTGCTGGCGCGTGTGGCTTCTCGGCAAAGAGCCGGGCGCGGACCTGACGTTTCTCGTCCTTCTCGTCTGCTTTTGGAGCACCGCCAGTGTCGCGGCTAAGCGGCTGTGGTGGTGGGGGTAAGGAGCTCATGGGGATCACGAGCGTCGCATTCGCACTCGGATTCGCGTCACTGGTGCCTCGGACAGCGTCAGCCAGCAGCGCTCGTGCGGCTACCTCGTCTGCTGTCGGCTCGGACGACGTTGTCCCTATTGTCTCTGCTTCGTTGCCAGTGCTCGTACGACCCGCCCATGCGTTCGCACGCAGCAATGGGATCACGAGTGTGCGCTTCGCGACGCCGCTCGCGTCTAGCGCCACAGCGTTCGGGTCGAAGCTCGTGACGAACTCGCGTGCCTGGGATGGCGCAGCAGCAGGCGCAGCTGCGGCGAACGCACTGCTGCCGCTGCCATTGCCGCTGCTTGTCGCCAGCGACGGCTTCTTGGGCTTCTTGAGCGTGAACCCGAGCTTCATCTTGTCGCGTGTGTGGTTGAGTCCTGATGTGTTTGACTGCATTTCAGGGGTCATTACTGATTGGTCACCTAAACAAAGCCAAAGTTACTAATTCGTTACCAAACTCATTTAATATTACTAATTGGTTACCAAACATTAGAAAAAGTACTAAACAGTTACTAAACATATTTATACTTACTAATCCATTACTTGCCCTCTTTTTACTTCGAAGTAGCCGGCTAAAAACACTTATAGCAAGAGCTTAAAATACAGTGTAGAAGCTCTCACAGAGCGTACCATAGAAGTAAATATCTTCAGTTGCGGCACTCCCGAGAGTCTCTACGTCTGAACTCTTCGCGCATCACCTTGTCCCCGTGCGATGCGGTCTCAACACGTTCAGGGGCGATGTGGAGGAGAGACCGCAATGCCCGTTGGCTTGCTGCAACAAACCAGAGCGCGACCGCCTCGCACACACCATGTGGGGGTGTCAAGTCGCGAGCCGGCTCTGGGAACCGGCGTTGCGACTGTGGACGCAGAGCACCATGGCAAGATCGGACGTGGCCGACTTCGAGGCAGCTACGCTACCGACGTGGAAGGGGTGCGGGTGCCAACACCACGCGGCATCACCATTTTTAAGGATAGTGTACATTACGTGGTAGATACGACAGACTGGTTGCTACCCGAGCCGACCAAATCTCCATCACGCACGTCATCTGCTACCCTTGGACACCGATGCTGGTTAGCTCGGTGCTGGCTCCACTTGCATCTCGACTGTCTCGGGTTGGCCGCTGTGACTTGTCGGAGCTGTGGGGGTTGAATCGGAGGTCCTGTGCCAAGAGGGGCAGGAGCCGTCGTAGAAGTTCGCCTGTTGGTTCATGTGACGTGTCGAAGTTCACCGCTCGGGTTGCTCGTCTCGTCATTGCTTGATTTGCTGAGTGGTCGGCCATTTTGTTGAACTCCCGATGCGTATGCCTGAATTTGAAGGCGCGATGGCGCTCCATCAGTTCTTGTGCTCGTTGGTGGTGAGGCCGGAGGTGCCGAGCACGGGTGTGCGCGCCTCCTGTTATATGTCGGTGTATCAGGAGCGAGTCGCCAATGATTGTGATGGCTTGGAGCCCTCGTTCCTCGACCTCCTCCATGCCAAGGCACAGAGACGCGTACTCCGCCCTGTTGTTCGTGCTGTGGTCACCCAGAAACTGGTATGCCGCCCATCGTATCCTCCATCCGTCGTCGCCCTCGTGGATCGGCACTGCGCAGGCAACGGTGACTCCTGGGTTTCCCCAGGAGCCACCATCACGCGGCATCACCATGCTGCGTGTCGCCGGCAACAAGGATGACACGGCCATGTACGCAAAGCACCCGGTGGATGCGCAGGTGTATGTCGAGCTGCTCCGGCGATTCGGGGATGCTTCTGGTCTGAGGGTCAATGTGACAACGTCAACAGCGCTTTGGCTAGGGCAACGAGGGAATGAGGTGGTCGCAGGGGTCCCGATGCTGGGCCAGACGGAGACATATCGGTATCTCGCGGTGAGAGTCGGCCCAGGGGACAAGCTCGACGCGAATTGGACCAGTTGCCTCGCCGCCCTCAGTGCGCCTCAGGCTGGCCGAAGTCAAGACATTTACGATTACCCAGCGAGTGACGGTGGCGGCCGCCGTCATCGTGCCCAAGGTACTCTTCGTCGCCAGACATGCGTGGCCGTCATGGGCTACAGTCACGAGGCTACAAGACTACGTGCTCGGGTTCGTCTGGTGGTGTCAAGGGGACAGAACGAAATGCGTGTGGATATTGGCGGAACAAGCCGAGCTCAAGGTTGGGCAAGGGGGGATCGGATTGCTAAACATCGCGGCCGAGCTTCGCACGATGGCGGCCACTACAGTCGCCAAATGGGCAAGCAAGTCCACGCCGTCCGTGTGAGCGCTGGAGGACGTACTGACCGGTGCGACATCGCCGAGCGGAACCTACATCACTCCAGGAACTGCGGCGCGGGCACGAGGCACGCGCGGGTCACTCTGGCAGATCGGTGTTCAACTGGTCGGGGAGACGCATGCGTGGCCGCGGCAGCCACAAGTCACGGACGCGATCAAGGCCTGTGCCCTCGAGCTGACTGGTAGACAAGCGATGGCGACATGACGGGATGGAGTACTGGAGCTGGATGCGCTGGCGGTGCGGGCCGGATCGGCGAGGGCGCTCGTAGCAGCGGCGAAGGCAGCATGTCGCACCTTCTGTGAGGAGTGGCTCGGTTTTTGTGCCACGGCTGACGATGGGTGGCTTCTCGACTCGTCCAGCCAGCCGTTCCGACTCGCGCGACCAGCACTCGTGCGGAACACCGCGCGAGTGAGCAATCATAGAGAGCTGGGCGTCTTTCTGTCTTACACCTGGGAGCTACTGACGCAGTGGCTGGCTACTGTTTATGTCTACACGGTCACGGTACGGTACTGTCATAGCCGCCGACAACTCTTTATCATCGGTAATCAACTTTACCCCACTGACCACGACTAGAGTGTTCTGTGGACATAGGGATCGTGGATCGCCTGCCAGAGGGCGGCATGCTGCTCGAGTGCCTGGAGCTTATAGCCTTGTGGTCTTCGCGCAGACCCGCTGTTCATGCTGTTGAGCTAGGATCTTCGCACGAGGGGAATAGATGACGAATGATACATTGTCAGCCCATTTCGCTCAGTCCTGCGACTTTCTGACACTCTTACTGCTTCAAGAGTTACTCATTTGCGGCTTCTCACTGCTGTGTCTGCTCCCGCGGGTCGGATCGTCATGAAATGATTCCGGTTCCGACGTATGCCCCACCCCCGGCGACGCCAGCGGGGTGTGCGTCAGTACTAAGTTATGTATGTTAAACTACGAGTACGAGTCTCAACATTCAATCCCCCAACTACGGTGCCGAAGCAGGTTGGCGAGTCTGTCAACTGTGAGGCCCTATCGATCCCGAGCTCTCTCTCCCTCTAGATCATCGCACCGGAACTAGGTGATGCGCGAAGAGTTCAGACGTAGAGACTCTCGGGAGTGCCGCAGCTGAAGATATTTACTTCTGTGGTACGCTCTGTGAGAGCTTCTACACTGTATTTTAAGCTCTTGCTATAAGTGTTTTTAGCCGGCTACTTCGAAGTAAAAAGAGGGCAAGTAATGGATTAGTAAGTATAAATATGATTAGTAACTGTTTAGTACTTTTTCTAATGTTTGGTAACCAATTAGTAATATTAAATGAGTTTGGTAACGAATTAGTAACTTTGGCTTTGTTTAGGTGACCAATCAGTAATGACCTCTG
>JAASGD010001341.1:0-11333 GCA_023334115.1 Globisporangium megalacanthum | reverse complement strand
TGCCTCAATGTTCACGATCTAGGCGCTTTTCGAATTCGCACAGATGGCGAACATTGAGGCATCTGGAAAATCCTCTTTATACAGAATATTTTGTGGGTGGTTCTATCGAATGAGGCCTCTCGAATAGCAATAACCTATGTGCCTCAATGTTCAGCGGGCTCATTATCCCAGGGCACAGAAATCTGATAAAATGTGCAAAAAAATATTTATGAGAGGAAACCTTTGAGAATGAATCGCCTGTACTATGCAAAAATCCACCCTTCGTTTGGCTGGAGAAATTACATAGAGCGAAAACCCAGGACCCCTCCGTTTTTCGCGCCCACTCACAACACAGACCCGCTCCCATACTGAAAGCCGTCATGAAGCTCGCGTGCGTCGCGTGCCGCGCGGCGCTGGCCGTGGATGCGCAAGACGGTGCTCTGACGCACGCAGAGCTGGTGCGTTGTGATGCGTGCGACGGTCTCTTCCACTCAGTGTGCGATAGCGTCGGTGTAGATCATCACTCCTCCGTGCCGTTCACGTGCGCGTCCTGCACTGGTCCCTCGAGCGATTCGGTGGCGGCGCGTCTTCCGCTGTTGGTCCCGGAAGAAGCGCTTGCGTTTCTAAGCGATGAGCTTAACGACCTTGTCGACAACGACGAGGACACGTTAGTGTTAACAACAGCAACATCAGCCGCAGACGACGTCCCGCTAGCGACTGCGGACCCGACCCCATCACCGCCACCGGAGCTCGTGACGCTGTTGATCTGCGATGGGTGTGAGGGCGAGTTCGAGATGGCGCAGCTGACGCCGCCGCTGCACGAGGTGCCGCAAGGCGACTGGTTCTGTGGCGCGTGCACTGGCGCTTCGCAGCCGCCACCGAGCGCCACCGCTCTTCCGGTCGTGAACGTCACGGTGCTCATTTGCGACCGGTGCGAGGGCGAGTTCGAGATGGCAGCGCTCGTGCCGCCGCTCACAGAAGTGCCAGAGGGCGAGTGGTTCTGTCTCAAGTGCAAGACGCTGCTGCGGAAGCTGCCCAAGAGCCGTCGAGGCAAGCAGGGGTGGAAGACGCGGCCGACTGGGAGGCCTAGGGGCGGGACTAGCGTGGTGAATACTGCCCCCACAGCCGCAGTAGCGCCAGCAGTGCTACCGGTGCTACCGCCAGTGGTGGACGAGCTCGTGACGATGCTCATTTGCGACGGCTGCGACGGCGAGTTCGACGCTGCGCTCTTGGAGCCGCCGCTGGCGGAGATCCCCCATGGTGACTGGTTCTGTGTCGCCTGCAGTGGTACCGCCGCTCCCATGACGTCACGACACCAACAGAGTGGGGGGTCGGCTGGAGACGCAGCTGTCGACTTGGGCGACAACCATGAAAGGATCGGAACCGCACCGACCGACAGTGAGGACCTGGAGAACGACGACGGGCAGCCAGCGACTGCGCGTGGAGCGAGGAAGCGCAAGCGGTCGATCGGCTACCCAGCGAAGCGCAGAGGCAAACAAGCAAGGCTGAGCGGCGCAGACGAGGCGCTGCCGCCTCCTCTTCAAAGTGCAGCCGCCCCAAGTAGCGTCGTCGAGACAGAACGAGTCGCGGTGGAACGTATCGGCACTGGCATCCGCGTCCCCAAGCCCGTGGTCGTAACGTCAAGCAGCAGCACGAACAGTACTAGCAGTGACCTCAAGAGCGGGGCTAGCAAACCCCAGTTCACAGTCCTCGTCTCGGACGACGACGGCGACGAACCCGAGGACGCGGCAGAAGACGCGGTCGTCATTGTGTGCGACATGTGCCTCGCAGACTTCAACATGATTGACGTTGTCAAGACGACAGCAGTGACGGCTGTGCCACCGCGACCGTGGTACTGCATCACGTGCGTGCGGAGTTTGAAGCGGACGCGGAAGAAGCGCCATCGCTTCTCCAAGCAGATGCTCATGGAGATGCAGCTCTACGGCGAGCTGTTGCGACCGACGTCAGCGAAAGCGTACGACATGAAGGCGGCCGCGTTGCGTGGGAAACCGCCCCGGACCACGAGCGAGCTCAAGGGCCTCTTCGAGCTCGTCGGACGACGCGTCGGCGTCTACATGAAGTGGGACAAGCACTGGGTCATGGGCCGCGTGCTGGCGTTCGACGCGAGCGACCCGGCGTTCCCGCACGTCGTCCGCTTTGAAGACGGCGTCGAGAAGACGCTGCAGCTCTACGCGTTCCCAGTCGTCGTTGGCACGCGGTCGATGGTGTACGTGAAGGTCCCGGCGTTGCAGAACCAGTGGTGGCCTGGCCAGCTCCTGCGCTTGAACCCGCTGGCGAAGAAGCTCTTGTTGCCGGACGACGAGTGCGCGTCTGCAGTCGCCCACTTCCGCCTCGTGACCATCTACGCGAGCGGCGAGAGCCAAGGGCAGACGCAGAACGTCTCGTGCTGGGTCCCGAAGCACCTTATCCGCTCGCTGTCCAAGTTCACGCCGCACCACGCAGCGGAGCGCCTTTCGGACGACGCCAACCCGCACGTTGGGTCGTGTGACTTTAAGCTGTCGATGAAGCGCGCACTCGCAGAGCCTGGGTGCGAAGAAGCTGTGCATCGCGTCGCGTTCCAGCGGCTCGTGCAGCACGTGAGCCGACAGGGACCGGACCAGTGGCGCGAATTGGGCCGTGCGCTCGTCGGGCTCGAGCTGGTCGACAGCACGTGCGACAGTGTGACAGAGCCCCCAACCACTACAGTCGTGACGCATTTCGACGCCGACGCGAGTGCGGTCGTGCTCACGAGCGGCGATGGCAGCAGTCGACGCGTCGCGCTCCGAGCCGACGAGCGCCGCTTCTTCTTGCGCCAGCCAAGCGCGTATGCGGACATCGCGGTGCGGTTCTCATCGTCGAGCATCGCGGACGCCGAGAGCCAGCAGCAGGACGCGACACGGGCGGCACTGGACGCTGCAATCAGTAGCATGCCGCTCAGCCACGACAGTGTACAGTCCCGCGACGTGTCGGGAAGCGACGAAGCAGCCGAGACGTGCTGTACGCTGTGCTTGCTTCCTGCTGAGACTGCGTTCGAAGGCGCTGTGGACGCTGCGAAGGAGGCGCTTGTCGCGTGCGTCAAGTGCGGCGACAGCTTCCACTATGCGTGCTGTGACCCGCCGCACGACCCGACGCCGCTGCTGAACGACGACGATGGGAGCGTGATGCTCGATGACGTGAAGGCGCCGTTCGTGTGCAGCAAGTGCACGACGTGCGTTGGGTGCGCGAAGCGACACGACAGCGGCCGCGACACGGCCAGCGACGCGCCACAGTGGTCGCAGTGGCGCTTGCCGCTCCAAGTCGCCGCGTTGTGTGCCGACTGCGTGCCGTACTACCACGCGAAGCAGTACTGCGCCGTGTGTCTCCACGTGCTCAACGACGCCGACCTCGCGACGTGCATCTCTCTGCACGCGTGCTCGACGTGCCACTTGTGGGTGCACACGGCGTGCGAACCAGACCCGCACCCAGCGCTTGTCGCGTGGAAAGACAGCGCCGAGTTCGAACTGGACGTGCTCTTGGAGCTGCCTGCGACGCCGACAGCGCTCGGGTCTCTCGGTGGGAAGGCAGCGGTGTCCAGCACCGACCCCGTCGTCCAAGCAAAGGACCACAGCGAGAGTGGCGAGAGCGAGTCGAAGCACACTGAGGCGTTCGCGTTCGGACTCAAGTTCCGGGACGGGTACAACCCCAAGAGTCTCCACAAGTTTGAGTGCTTCTCGTGCCGCAAGCTCCGGATGCTCCAGGTGCTTCACCGCCTCAAGGCTGAAGACAAGCTCGAGCTGTTTAAAGAACCCGTGACAAAAGCGATTGCGCCAACGTACTTTGACGTGATCAAAGAGCCGATGGACTTGAGCACGATGCAAGCGAAAGTGCTCACAGACCAGTACACGCGCACGACGTTCCGCGACCTCCGCGACGACTTTGAGCTCCTGTGCCTCAACGCCGTCACGTTCAACTCGAAAGACCGGGACTTTCTCGTCTGGCGCGAAGCCTGGCGGTACTACGGCCAGGGCCAGCGCATCCTACGCCAGACGGCCCCGAAGAGCCGCATGAAGCACCGGGGCGGCAAGTACCACGACGCGCTCGTGGCGGCAGCGAAGCGGCAGCTGCCCAACAACTCGCCGTTCGGGCGGACTCGCGACAGTGTCGGCGGTGGCGCCCGAGACGACGACGACGATGCGTTCCCAGGCTCAGCGAACGGCGACCCCGACGACGACATCGAGATGGTCAGTGACGAGCGAGGCGAGGCTGGCGACGACGCGGTCGGAGCGACCGATGCCGCGACTGGAGGCAGCAGCGGGGCCGCGGACGCGAGCAGTGTGGCCACGCCACGCGAGCTGCTGCACGCGATCAAGGCCGAGAAGAGCGGGAACTCGGCGGATCCGTCCAGCGACAGCGTCGCTGCGACTGTGTTCACAACGCGCGCGTCGTCTGGTGCGCTTGTCGTGCTGTCGGCGGAGCGTGCGAGTGCGCCGACAGCACAGGTCCCCGTCGTGCTCCAGTCTGCACTCGGTGCGCCACCAAAGCCGCACTCGGCGCTCGCAGTGTTCACAATGGTCCAGGCGCGCGCAGCTGCGCACACGTACGCGTGGCTGGACATGTGCCTCGCGTGTGGGAGCGCCGGGATGGCGCGCGACCTCGTCTTCTGCGTCGACTGCGGCGAGGGCTTCCACACGTTCTGCGTCCCAGGCCTGTCGGCCGAGCGTGTCGCTGTGAGTGCGCATCTCGAGGCGTTCTGGCGCTGCGACAACTGCAAGATGTGCGAAGGCTGTGGGCAGCCAGCAGGAGACGCGCCGTTGCACGTCTGTAGCGGCTGCGAGAGCGGCTTCCACGGCGCGTGCTTGCTACCCGCGATCCAGCCAGTGAGCGACGACGAGAGCGACAGCAACGACGCGCCGATCTACTGTGCAAGCTGCGTCGCATGCGTCGACTGCGGCCGCGAGCAGCCCGAGCTCGCGTACAGCTACGCGCGCGACAGCTGCTTGAGCTGCAGCCAGGCCAAGAAGTTCGAGACGACACTGCAGCAGGAGAAGCGCAAGCCGCTCGCGCAGCTCTGGGCCGCGCACGCGCGACAGCAAAAGAACGACAGCGAGAAGTGCCCCATGTGCCGCGTGCACTGGAGCCCGGACGACGACGAGCTCATCCAGTGCGACGCGTGCGAGCTCTGGGCGCACCCGCAGTGCGACGCGCTGCTCACGCGCGAGCCAGAGCGGTACAAGACGCTCGTTGACGACCCGAACGCGCCCTATATCTGTGGTGTGTGTCGCCCAAAAGAGCGCGCGCACGTCGCCGCTGTGCCTGACAGCTGGAAGAGCCAGCTGCTGGTCGAGACGATCCAGCAGCAGCGGCTCCAAGTCGACGCGACGTGGCGCGAAGCCCGCGCACAGCTCGCGCTCGCGAAGCAGTGGAAGTTCTGGCGCGACCACACGCCCGTGTACTTGTACCTGCTCCGGCTCGGCGAAGAGTGTCTCAAGTCCCTCGCGCTCCGGAGCGTCAATTTCCGGACGAACTGGTCGCGGCGTTCGAAAGAGCTCGAGCTCACAGGCAGCGGTGCGACTGCCCCCGCGTGGCTCGTGCAGAAAGCGAGCCGGTACGTGCGCTTCAAGCGGTACGCCCGCGGTCCGAAAGCAGCGCTGCGTCGCCAGGACCGCAAAGCGAGCAGCTTCTACTCACGTCAAGGGCTCGAGAAGCACAAGGACGCGAGCGTCGTTGCAACGATCGTGTCGGAAGCGTGCAGCTGTGCTGCGTTGCTGGCGTGCGTGCAGCTCTTCTACGGCTGGCGGCCGCTGCCGAAGGTCGCGCTCCACTTGCTCAGCAGCGACACGGCGCGTGCGCAAGGCCACGAACCGCTGAGCGACGCGACGCTCACAGCGCTGGGCCATGGCGGTGCCGACATGACGCTCGAGGACGAGATCGCGATGATCAACCAGCAGTACGAACGTCGCGTGGGGAAGAAGCCACTCGTGCGGGACGACGCGGCCGGCGAGAGTGGCGGCAAGGTCGCTCGGACGGGTCCTTCCCACGAGCCAGTACGGAGCGGCTCGAGTGAGACGACGACCCAGGCGTCGACAGCGTCGACTGCACTGCTGTCGGCCGTCACTCAGCCGACAGATACGGCCGACGCCACCGCACCAATCAAAGCAGAGCCTGTGGACACTCACACGGCGCTTGTCGCCACGAATTTAGCACCGACGCAAGCGGTCAAGATGACGAAAGCCGTCGCATTGAGCGGCTGGCCGTCCACAGACTCGAGCGATAACACCGACAGTGCGGTATCTGACGCCCCGACAGCACCGCAAGCGGTGGCCGCGACTTCGACGCGACCCCAGTTCGTGGACAACCGCTTCTGCGCCTTCTGCTTCATGATTGGCGACGACCTGATCTGCGGCCGCCTCCTGTACACGGACAAGGATCAGTGGGTGCACGTGAACTGCGCGCTGTGGTCCGTCGAAGTGTTCGAGTCGGCGGACGGCGTGCTCCAGAAGTGCCAGAAAGCCAAGAACCGGAGCCGCTTGCTGCGGTGCGACGCGTGCGGCGTGCTCGGCGCGAGTGTCGGCTGTGCCGTGTCGCGCTGCCAGCGCCACTACCACTTCCCGTGCGCGTACGACCATGGCGTCGTGTTCCTCCCGCATGGCGGCACAGTGTGTCCAAAGCCCGACCACATTGCGATGGTGTCGCGGAAGCAGAAGCTCGCGGTCGTGTCGCGAATCGTTGCTGTCGTGGAGCCGACAGCCAGTGTGACGACGCCTGGGACGGGCGAGGACGTGTCGTTCGCGACAGCACCGTTCAGTGAAGAAGACGGCGATAGAGCGACAGCAACGACGTCTGTGGAGGCTGCCGACAGCTCAAACACGGAAGCGGGGGAGAAGGCAGATCCGAGCGACAGCGACGCTGCGACGACACTTGAAACAGCGAGTGTCGCGTTGAACGAATCGGCGACGCTGGTTGAGCCTACAGAAGAGGCACCTGTCGGTGTCAAGGTCGAAGAGCGCATAGTCGCTGCGCCTGTCGCTGTCGCTGTCACTGCGGTGTCGCTTCCTGCTCCAGTGCTGCCTGTCGTGGACCCAAGCGCTGAGCCGCGACGCCACCTGCGCAGCGACTTGCCTGTCGTGCTCTCGGACCTCAAGAAGCAGGGCTCCAAGTCCCGGCGACCGAAGCGCACGCAGTGCATTCGCATCGGCGCGCTCACAGTGCAGTCGTTTGGGCACATTGTCGTGGGGAACCCGTCGTTCCACAGCCGCACTGCGATCTTTCCGCTCGGCTTCCGGAGCACACGCATCTTCTGGAGCGCGCGGACGCGGGCCACCCGCTGCCTCTACGAGTGCGTCGTCACGAGCACCGCGATCGAAGAGCGGCTCAAGTCGCGCAAGCGGAAAGACCGCGACGACGACGACGACGGCGACGACGACGCGCGCTCACCAGCGCGGGCCGTGTTCAAGCTCGTCGCGTCGGACGACCGCAGTCGCCCGATCGTCGCGTTCTCTCCAGACGACGCGCTTGCAGAGCTGCGGGCGCGTCTCGTCGCGCTCTACGACGACCCGCACTGCTTTGGTGTCGCCGCCGACAAGAACCCGTTCGTGACGCGCACGTCGTGGGACTCGTACGGGCTCTCGAGCGCGCACTTTTTCGGCTTTGGCGTGCCCGCCGTCGTGACGGAGCTCGAGCAGCTGCCGCACGCCGCGACGACAGGCATCAGCCGACACACGATCGCGACGAACCTCGCGAAAGCAGAGGCGACAGTGGGGTCGCGTCAACGACGGCTCGTCGGCACACTCGACAGTGCCGCACTGCGCACGGACGCCGACGACAGCGGCAGCAACGACAACGACAAGGGCGTGTACGAGTTCACGCAGGTGCTGCCGACACCCCAGCAGTTTGACGACGCGTTGTGTGAAGTGGAGCAGCTCGTGGTCGCTGAGCAGCGTGCGCGGCTGTCGTCTGGCTCGACGCGCACCGACGGGTACGACAGCGACGTTGGGCCGAACGGCGCCACGCTGCGCACAGCTCCGCTCCGTCGGCTCGACAAGCAAGCGCGTCCGACGCCCGAGACGCAGCTGACGTCGACTGTCGCAGCGACGAACAGCAGCACTGGCAGCAGCACGAGCGGCGCCACCACTGCAGCAGGGGCGACTGGGACTGGTAGTGTCGCGACAACGAGCGGCTCGACCACAAGCACGATCCACACGAAGAGCAGCGGCGGCGTCGCCATGGACCTTGAGCACTTGCCGATTGCAATGCAGTACCGTGAGCTCCGCCGGCGGCCGTTCGACGAGCGCCTCGAAGTGCGCAAGTCCAAGATCCACGGCTATGGGCTCTTTGCGACCGAGCCCATGGCGGAAGGCCAGATGATTGTCGAGTACCAGGGCCAAGTGATCGGTCAGGACGCAGCCGATGCGCGCGAGAAGCAGTACGAAGAGATGGGCATTGGGAGCTGCTACATGTTCCGTCTCGACGACCGCACCATCATCGACGCGACGCGGGTCGGGAACCTCGCGCGCTTTATCAACCACTCGTGCGACCCGAAAGCGTACGCGCGCGTGGTCGTTGTGGACGGGAACGAGAAGAAGATTGTGATCTTTGCCAAGCGCGCGATCGAAGCCGGCGACGAAGTCACGTACGACTACAAGTTCCCGATCGAAGACGAAGCGATCCGGTGCGACTGCTCGGCGCCCAACTGCATTGGCCGCATGAACTAGGGAGGCCAGCCAGCACAATGGTGGTTTGAAGTGATTGGTTGGTGTGTGTGCCCTCCTCCCCGATAGCAGCTCTCCGTCCTTCGATCTACAAGCTCAGCTGGTTCGCGACTCACGCGGTCTCTGGCTCGTGCGCCGACTGCAGCGACTCGTAGACGTTCGCGGTCGAAAGGAGCTTCATCCGGAACGGCACGTGGCTCTGCTCACTCGCGCTCTGGCCGTGCACGAGCTGGACGTTCCCACTGTTTGCAAGCTGGAGCGACGCGAGGAACATGCGACACACCTCGTACTGGCTCCGGCCGCCCACGAGGTCTTCGAATGGGATGTTTGCGTCGTCCGTGGCGGCACTGTCGCCTGCTTTCCGCTTCTTTGGCTGCGACAAGAGACCCTCTTGCTTCACTTTCGTTTCGTACGCGAGCTGTCCAAGGATCTCGCGGCCGTACGTGTGGATGTCGAACGGCGGACGCAGGTCCTGCTCCTTGAGGATCGGCGTGAGCGTCGACTGCCAGTCGTTCACTTGCTTGCTCAGGTTCGTCTCACGCACGTACTTGTCGGCGCCACTCATGAACGACTGGAGGTGTTGCCGACAAATGTCGTCGTAGCTCAGCGGCGCGTTCGGGTCGCTCGTGTCCACGCCGCCGTCGGCGTCGTTGTCCTTGAAGCGGCCGAGCGTCGACGTCGTACCGTACGTGTCGTCGTCCTCCAGTCCGCCTTGGTCCCAGTCGCCACCGTCAAACGCGGCCCCGTCGTCGTCACCGTTCTCGTCGTCGTCATTTTCGTCGTCGGGTGCATTCAGATCCATGTCGAGGGCACTCACGCCGGCCGCCATGTCCAAGCCGAGCGCATGGATCTGCTCCTCCTCCTCTGCCGCCTGCTCCTGGAGCAGCATCGCTTCCGCACTCTGCGCCGCCTTGGCCGCCCGCCGTCGCACGAGCGCTTTCCACTTCGTCTCGAGCTTCCACAGCTCGTCGCAGCTCTTTACGAGCAGCGGCGCTTTGCAGAACTTGGACTTGCACTTGCGCTCGAGGGCATTCTCGCTCGTCGTGTCGGTCCAGACCCACGACGCCCATTGTGGCCGCGACGCGCCAAACAGGAACCGCTCATGGAAACGCGGGTCATCGAGCGCGTCGACCACGTCGTCGTCGTCGTTGGTGCCGTCGCCGTCTTTCCCTTTCTTTGTCGTCGTCTTGGGCTTGGATTTCTTGGGCTTTGGGTACGACCGGCCTTTGCGGAACGGCCGCGACGTCGATCCACTCGCGTCGTACGGGTCGAGCGGCGTCCACGGGTCCCGCTCCTGGTGGTGTCGCACAGCTCTCGCTAGTGGCGTCGCTGCTTGTTGGGCTGCAAACGACACCTGTCGGCCACCTGTCGACTCTGTCGCGTCGTTCAACTCGCCGTCGCCATGTCGGTCGTCCGCGTCGTTGTCGTCGTCCGCGTACCCATAGTCCAGATCTCCATACGCATCCACGCCGTCGTCGTTGTCGTTGTCGCGTCTGTCGTTGTCAGGCCCGTCCATGAAGAAGTCGTCGGCCACGCTGTCAAAGTTGAGCGTCGTCACGGGGTCGCTCCACGCTGTCGCAGTCGCAAACATCGCGTCGCTGTCGCCACTGTCGGCGCCAGTCAAGTACTTTTTGCTCGTCTCGTCCAATAGGAGCACGCCACTCGCGTGCAGCGTGCACGACAGGAGCTTGAACGTCTCGCCATGGTCGCGCTCGTCCGGGATGAGCGACCCCATGAGCGAGATCGACGCTCTAGACACCAAAAACCACGCTTGTCAATCCCAAAAACCACCCACATATCCCAAAAACCACCGCTTCGACCAACCACGCACTGGATGTTCGTGTTGCTCTTCACGAGCGACCCGCCGTGTCGCTGTCGCTGTGTATCTGTGCCGACGGCTCGGAGCGTAATGTTCCGCGCCTCCACGAGCTCGTCGACGACTGGGAGCGGGTGCGCAAACACGTCGAACGCGTCGTCGCTGTCGTGTGCGGCCTGTAAGTGGCTGTTGTCGCCATGGCTGCTGTCGTCCGCTGCCGCATTAGCCACGCGTGCGGCGTCCTGGGGCCGCGTGAGGTGCGCGAGCGTCTGGAATACGAGCGCGTACAAGTACTCGACTTTGCGGCTGTAGATGACGCTCGTGCCCTGGATCAGCAGCGCTGCTTCCGCAAAGTTCATGACGCGCGCGTCGTCGGCCTGCGCCTTTTTTGCGCGCGTCGCGACGCCGACACTCGCGTCCGCGTCGGCGTCGTGCGGGTCGAACGCGATGCTCAAGTGCTCGAGTTCGTCCAAGTACTCTTCGAGCTCCTGCGCCAAGTCAATGTTCCAGTTTTGGCTCAGGTCCCTGCACAGATACAGGAGAAGGGAGGGTGTGAGTAAGGCGAGTGAGTGGGTGGGGCGAGCGCACGCGGCGGCAGACGCGCACGCACCGGATCGGCTGGAGCAGGTGCAGGAAGCGGCTGCCGTCCGCTGCTGCGCTCATGGTCGCGGTGGTCGCAGATTCGACAAACTAGCGGCTTCGATACGTAATAGTGATATAAACCAGAGCGTCATTGGCGCGCTTTTTATTTGGGAAAAAGACAAAACCTGCCTATTGTGTCCCATCATTTGACAATTCAAGCTAATGCACCCAGTTTGGCGCCGACTCTTCAGGTTTTGTCACCAACTTCC
>JAASGD010001340.1:0-11335 GCA_023334115.1 Globisporangium megalacanthum | reverse complement strand
CCCACGATAAGGCCCAAGCTTTCAGGGATTCCTGGAACGTCGACAGAGTGCGCTAAGATGTACCCGATGCGCTCACCGTTCGGTGAATGTGCAATCCCGACCGACTCGATGTACAGTGTGGACCGCTGTCGCATGACTGCCCCCACGAGCAACGACTGGCCCTTGACGTGCAACGGATCCCCCTTGACGATGCGCCTGACGCTTAGGTCCCGGAACGGGTCCAGTTCGCTCGGTGTGATGATCGGTGCGAGGACTTCCCAGTCGACAAAGCCGTCCTCGACATACGCAGTTCTGAGCCGCATGGCCTCGGTGCTCGGGTTGATCGCGCCGTACATGACGTCGTCGAGACTGCCTTCAATAGACCCGAACGCAAGCATCGGCGCAACCGTCGTCAAATCGTTGGCGTTCTCACCGTTAGTCTCGCTGCTGCTGCTGCTGCTGCTGTTGCTGGACGTGCTCCCGGGGCCACGATACGGAGCGCCCGTGGTGGCGCCGTCGAGACTCGCGATGCGCTCGCGGTACACGCGCATATCGTCGCGCTCTTTGATCTTCTTCCATCTGCGCTCGTCCATAACGCCGTTGTGGACCGTGAGGTGTTCGTTGTACTTGATCACTGTGCTCTTCACGATGGACTCGGCAATACGGGCGAACTTGATAGCGTCTTCATGCGTGAGCGTGATCCGTGGGGGAGTCATGCTGTTCAAGGGTCCACCGAGTGCCTGAGGGTTTCGTAGCGTCTTCACGTGTGAGAGAATGAGAGAGAGAGACGGAGAGAGGGGGCGTGCGTCGCGACGCGGAAAGTGGACGGACGGCGCGGACCCACCGAGTCGAGTGATCGAGATCGAGTTTGCGTACCTGCTATGTACACAGTACTTGTAGAACACAGTACGGTTCTGTCTCACAGTGTGAGAACAGTGGTGCCAGGTTGGTACAAGTGCAGTGCTACAGTTCGTACCACCGCACTTTAATGAATCTTCGTTTGAAATCAGTCCTTCTTGAGCAACGCAAAGCGGTGGGCAACATGGACATACTTCTTACATGACGTTGTGTTTTGTGGTGTTCCTCATGAGTGTATGGGCGATGCAGCGAGCTGGCGTGACCCTATTCATACGTGAACGATGAAGATGACCTCGGTCGCACCCGCCTTTACTTGCGCGCCAAGGTCCTTCCAGCAGAAAGTCCCATATGTTGATCAAAACTGTCTTGCTCTCGTTACACGTAGATCCCTATGCCGCGCCTGTACGTCTCGCTTGAAGATGAAGCATAATAGACATCCATACACACACTGTTGTCACCGGTGCGATGCCACCCACTCAAACGGTAAACTCGTGCGCCACGTGTGGATAGGCTGCGAGAGGCGACGCGAGCTTTCAATCTGTCTGCTCTCCTTCTTCCTGAGTCAAGAACTTTGCGGTGATCGTTGTACTGTACCAGTACTAGTACTAGTACTAGTACTAGTACAGTGTAGCTACTGAATACAGGATTGACTGCGTCAGTTGTACTGATGCAGAGATTCTGATTATCATGGGCCAGCGTGCTACAAAATGGGTATTGTGTTGCGAGAAAGTGCAAAATGCCCATTTCTAGTTTTTCCAAAATGCCCATTCGAAACCGCCCTCTCAGCTTTTCATAGTGACTGACTGTGGAGAAGGCTGCTGGCACCACCCGATGCAGAACAACATACGCGTCTGCTTCTGCAGTAAAGCTCTCGACAGCTCAAGTGTGAGCTGCCGCTGCTGGCTGGACGGATGGAATCACCAGAAAGCTCGCACCTCCACCGTGGCTCACGCGCTTCGCGCTAGACCGACTTCTCGAGTACTACATGCTCATCTCGACATACCTAACCTATCTGTCTGTCTGCTGTCATCCTGCAGCACCATCGACGGTAACGCCAAACGACAGCACCGCTGTCGGACGAGAGCGCCACACTTCACCAGCTGCAGCTCTCACGTCACCAACACGCCCTCCTTCGACACAAGCACACGCACGCTAACCTTGAACACGGCGAGCATGTCTGGCACGAGCACGAACGAGTTGATGATGAAGAAAACGCTGCCGGTGGTGCAGAAGTTGATGGACTTCTACATGTACGACTCGACCTGCGTCGCGTCCTCCTGTGCGATGAAGAGCGGAAGGTAGAAACAGCTCCCGAGGATGAAGAGGAAGGAGCCGACGAACGTGCCGAGCGCCGCGACAGTGCGCCAGCAGCGCGCAGGATCGCGAGCTTCACGCCCGTCTCGCGCGCGTCTTCGTTCGTCGTCACAATAAACACGAGGCAGAACTGGATGCTGCCGAGCAGGAACGTCCAGCACCCGAGCGACGGGCCTTCGCGTAGAGGTCGGGGAGGAAGTAGAGCGAGCCAAGCAGGAAGATCACGCCCGCCTTGGCGTACATGAGGGCGTTGTACGCCACGAGCACACGGCGCGTGCCGAGCCCGTTGTGTTCTTGGCGACAGGTCCGTTCGTCAGGAAGAAGAAGATGCAGCCGATGACGAACGTCCAGGCGCCAAAGAGAGTGCCCTTGCCGTCCAAAGGATGGAGAACTTGGGGTAGAAGTAGATCGAGCCGACCTGGAAGAGAACGGAGCTGAGGGAGACACTGAGCACCTTGACAACCAGGAAGAGCTTGTGCGTGACCGTGAGCGGCCGCGTGACGGAGCCCGCGTGCTTGTGCCCAGCATCGGGGGTGGTATGCTCAACGTAGTGGGGCGAGAGCGGGGCGGCGACCATAGTGGCTGTGGCGGAGTCGATAGAGGGTCAGCTCCAGGCGAAACAGCACAAAGAGATCATGGCTATGGCGGACACAGTTTCGGTTGGACCTCGATGTGATCCCCTCCCACCTCTCCGACGCCTGCAAGACATCTATACTTGAAATATGTATGCCAGAGGAGAAATGCCCATTTTAAGCTTTCAAATCATGCCCATACTGTATAAGCTTAAATGGGCGAATGAGCATGAATGCCCATTTTGTAGAACACTGATTCATGGCAGAAGATACTGGTCGTTGTGTTTTGGTGACTGTGGTCCTGTAGGACTGTGGTACTGTACCTCAATATACACTGTCCTAATGTTATGACATCACCTTTTCGCGGCCAAGTTGGTAAAAAATTGCAAGCAATGTTGTTGTTATTGGAGTACAGTACTGTACCAGCAGTCGCCAAAACACAAGGGTCTGTCATTCTGACCATCATGGCAAAAGGCAATCCCTTTTGCCTGATGCTCAGAATCTCTGCGTCAATAGACTATTAACCCTCCCTTCCCCGATGTTGTAACAGCAAACATGCTGGAAAAGTTGACATGTTTTACGTAAAACATGTCATAACAGTAAATGTGTCGAAAGCACTTTTTTCGATACAAACTCCAAGTCAAACGCGATTTT
This sequence comes from Globisporangium megalacanthum, assembly GCA_023334115.1. NCBI lineage: Eukaryota > Oomycota > Peronosporomycetes > Pythiales > Pythiaceae > Globisporangium > Globisporangium megalacanthum. Next base: position 7,958 of record JAASGD010001340.1, on the reverse strand, counting down.
GCACGAAAACGGCCACATCAACGATTCTCTCCAAATGCACAGGGTTAGGTTGCGACTGTGAAAAAAGAGGCTCAAGGAGATGTGACAGGTGCGTACAAAAAAGGTCAGAGGGACAAACAGTTTGAGTGGCGTGCGCGCGCCGCGCTAGATTTCTCTCTCATTTGAGAATTTCGCGCGCACGGAGCAGTTCCCACGACCTCACCCGTTTGAAACATCAAGAAGAAGACAAGGAAAGCAAGGTAAGAGGTCTGTGCAAATCGAGAGAAACGGGCTGCATGCATCATGACAAGGACGCTTCGTTGATTGCGCAGGCGACGAAGGCGAACGAGATGGCGAGCGAGAACGAGAACGAGCTGGTTGGAAGTGCGGACAGTATCTCGCAACGGAATGGAGGAGAAGGCACGCGCAAACGGCTCGCCGACGAAGGCGACAACATCTCGCTCGCGATCTATACGATGAAGATGTCGGCTGCAAGCGCTAGCGTCATGCCGATCCTGGCGATGGACACAGCCGAACAAAGCGAACAGCGCATCGGTCGGAGAGACGCAGATGCAACAGGCGTGTGAGCACTGGTGCGTTGGCATGTTTGATATGTTGTACATACAACATCAGAGTGGTGTCCGATGTTGTACCTGTCAACGTGTTCGGTCGTGACAGGGCGACGCATCCGCGAAGTAGCCGCTGGACAGATCAAACGAGCAACTCGTCAGAATACCGCGTCGGATGCAACAACTCCTGCTCGTGCTGCGGTCCGCGTTCAACAGTGCACCGTCGACACCGAGTCTAGCGACGAGAAAAAGCGTCAGCAGCCGGTGTAACGTACACAACGACACGCCGCTAGATATAGAGACTGTATGCCTAAGAGATTAGCGGCTTGAGCTGGCGCATGACCCGGATAGTTTGTTCATAATTCCATGCGCACCATCGGATGGGAGCTTGTAAAATCGGCTAAGTCGCGCATGTTGTATGTGGTAACATGCTGATCGACGCGGATGTTGTATGTCAAACACGAAGCTCACCCCGCCGCCTTCAAGTAGGCAGCTAAGTGGTTGTTCCATGCGAGAGAGTGGTAGGACTTCTATAAGTGGGTAGATGGCGTGGCCACGCGTGCCTTCCTGGAGCATTCATATGTCTGTGTACTAGTGACAGACTGACCGAGCTGTGGTATTGGGCTGTATACATGTGCAGGAAGCCAAGCAGGGCGGCAACAACAAAGCGTATATGGCACAAACAACGAGACAACAGCGCAAGCTACACTAGATTACTCGACGAACGTGGCATGCAGGCGCGCCACCCTGGCGACGAGCTCGGCGACGCAAGCGCGAGGGGAGATGACGCCTGCGAGGACGATGGTGATCACGGGTTGGACGTGTGTGAAGTGGACGATCGTGAAGAGGACGAGCGTGCCTTGAACAACGCGGCGTGGACGAGCGTGGCGCTGACGGGAGCTACGTGGACGAGGTCGAACGCGCGCGCGGCAAGGCGAACGTGCACAGAACGAGTAGGCAGCGGGCGTGCGAGGGGTGGACGTGCGCGGCGTGGACGGGAGCGCGGAGGACGTGCGCGACGCGGACGCCCAAGAGTTCGCGCTGGCGGTAGAGTGTGTGGTCGCGTGCGTAGTGGCGCGCACAAACAAGCGTGCTGCGCGCGCGCCGGCGAGACTTCGAATGAAGAAAATGAGTGGGAGGATGCTAGCGTGGAGGCGATTGTCACACGCGAGAGTGCTGGCGACTCTGATATATTTTGAGTGAGTGAGAAGTTCAGATGATGTCTGTACACGCATTTACGATCAATTTCAATACATTTGGTATGCGCTCCACTTTTTTCAGTACAGTGGACTATCGGTTTCGTGAGGGTGTAACGTTTCAATTGATGACACGTGCCAAAGAACTGACGCACCGTGGTACACTTGCTAGCCGGGCCATTTTGCTCATGTTGGACGTACAACATGATTTGAAAAAAATGTGACGTTTATGAATAAATAAAACATACCATGACCAACATGTTGGCAGACATGAACAACGAACAGACACAGCCAAAAATAGAGTGTCGCGCTTTTCAAGAGCAGGCGTCGTCCTTCATCGAGTCAACACAATTATCAAGTATAAATTTCTTTTTTGCGTGTTGTACGTAAGACATTTCAACTTTTCCAAATCCAATTTCAGGGAGCGTCCGGGAAGGTAGGGTTAACGGACATCCCAACGTACCATTTTTTTTGCCTGGTATGCATACAAGTATTTCCAGGTTTAACCAAGGGAAAAGATGTATACTATACAAATTTCCGGAAGCACTGGACCTATATACACTGTATAATCTACTGTAGAAAACTACCCAGCCACGACCCCACCCAGCACATTGCATGCCTTGCCGCCGATACTACAGCGTTGGGGAAGCGGATTGAAACCCTAGCAGCGTTGAAGAGGGGTCAATGCTATGCCTCTGCCAACTTCCCATGCCTGTGTTTCGCTTACGGGCGAGCAGAGCTCGCCCGTAGCGAAACACAGGAGCCACAGTTGAGGACCGTTTTGCCAGAAACAACGCCATAAAAAAACCTGGAATGATGCCAAACTGATCATTAAAACCTCCAATATCAATTTATTTTGGCACCTGGCGAGAAAAATCATCTTGTATAATACAAGATCGAGGTGTCAACGCTAGTGTTTTGTAAACTACTGTTTCCCAAAATCCGGCAGCAGTTCGCAAGTTTTATTAAATCGCATTTTGTTCTTGTAGAAGGAGATAGACTCTACAAGATGCTTCTACTAGTTGTGGCTGCAATCTTGCCTACTACAAATTGACTTTCCACGATTTGACATCTGTCCTCTCCTGATGAGGCCACTTTGCAGAGTTTTGTGCTGGTAATTAGAGTACACGCCATCATTCGCAGCAAAACGCTGCGAAACAGGTGCACCATGCATGACGTCAACAGCGGGCGTGTGCGCGGCCACCTCGTTGCCAACCAATCACAAGGCGTGACGACAACAAGCACTCAGCACGTGCGCGACACAAAACGAGATGCACGAGATGCAAAGGCCATTCAAACACACACTGATCACAACACAACTAAGCTGAAGAATGCCTCTCAAGTCTGCGCCACTTGGTCACGCGATTGTAGCTATAGACTGCAACCTCTTGCTGTGCTGTGAGCTCACGAGCTCCTCGGTCCCCGCTGCTGCGTGGCGCTCACCTGTGTGGATCTCTGTTCGTACTGCTGCTGCTTCGTGGCGATTGGCCGCCGCCGCTGCTGCTCCGTGGCACTGTGTTCGTAATGCCACTGCGTAGCCCTCTGTCGCCGGTGCTGCCACTGTGTTGCGCTCTGTTCGTACTGCCACTGCGTGGCGCTATGTCACTGGTGCTGCTGTTTCGTGACGCTCTGATCGCACTGCTGCTTCGAGGCGCTCTGCTCGCACTGCTGGTTTGTGGTGCTCGGTTCTCGCTGCTGCTTTGAGTCTCTTTGTTCGCACGGCTGCTTCGTGGCGCTTGATCACGTCCGACACGAGAAGCGCGCTGTTTCCTGCTGTTTCCCGCTGGCTCAATGCGTTCTGCTGCTTGGTCGGTTCTGAACTCATCACCGCTCGTTTCTCGCTTCTTGTAGGGCTTGGTAGGCACACACCTGAGGGCGATCCGCGACATCTCAGTACTGGCTTCATCTCTCTACTCAAGCAACATAACATACCAGAATCGCGCTGTGTTTAGCTCGTTGCCGTCTCTGCCGCCTTCACGATTGAGCGGGGTCTTTGACTCCTCGTATTTATGCGCGTACGAGCTGCGTTGGTGCATGGCGCTTGCTTCCTGCTCGGCGAATATCGAAATGAGTGGCTTTGGCCGCTCTGGCGGCTGTTCCAATTTGAATTTTCAAAGATGAGAGCCGGGTGGGGTATCTGTCGGTTTTCTGTGGCCCCTTCGAAAACAATGGCATCCAAGGCCCACTGTCTCCCACACCAGCCCTGTGATCGAGATCACCGATTTCTTGGCTGAAATTTAGGAAACCAAGTGACTTGGTTTCAGTATTTGACAGCTGTTTCCGAGCCATTTTCTATTGTTGGGTGGGTTGTATCTTGTATATTACGAGATCTTTTTGCTCTGATCTTGCATAATACAAGTAGAATCGAACACTCCTATTGTTTTGTATCGACGGAAATTGGCAAATACAAACATCAAGTGTTTTTCTCGACATTTCCAGTTTTCTCGCGGTGGGATCAGATCACAAGAACGGGCTAGGTGAGGGAAAGAAGTGTTGCACAGTTGGAGTCCAACTGGCGCGTTCAAAGCTGTGATATCCAAAGCGCGCAAAATTTGAAACTGCAAGTCAAGACGCAAGCCACTCATTTCCGCTTTCGCAGCGATAGAGCGCAGGACGAGCCGGCGTCGCGAAAGCGCGCCAGAGTCCAAGAGCGAGCCGCGCAACGACCTCGTGGTGGCTCTTCACCCGGCAATGCGGCGACGGACAGAGTTCACGTGAGCGTGGCATGAACGTCTACAAAATGTGAGTGTTGAAGATGACAAACAAAGCGACTTCTAACGGCGTCTGTGTGTGCGGCGATACAGTGCCGCGTAGGCGCGACTGCGAGATGCAGGGTGGGTCGCAAAGCGAGCCCCAGTACGAGGAAGCGGTCTACTAGAAACGCGCTGGATGTACGTCGCGCCTGGAGGCACAACCAGCGGCCGCGATAGCATTGGTTACGTTGTCGGCGAGGACGCAGTTGTAGCGTACGTCCAAGCCATTGACGGTACCGGGAGCAGCTCGGATCAGCCCAGCCCGACTTTGTCAACACATGCTTGCAAGAGCGCGTGCGAGGCGAGTGTGAGCGATTTTACAACAAGGCAGGAAGAGCGAATGAGCCCAGTCGTGTCTGCGGCAGCCACCGCTGTGCCGGCGAGTTTACCTGTGCCGGCAGCAGCTTCTGCGACGACACTGCCCGCTGCCACGTCGTCTACGGCTGCTTCAGCAGTCACCACGCCAATGTCGACCGCAATCCCGACCCCAAATGTGACCACGCTGTGGTTATCCGCCACTCCTCCGCTGACTTCGCTTACAACGAGCCCAAAGCCAGCCGACGCCTCCTCACGCTCGCATGGTGATGTCACGCAGCTCACAGCGGGGGTGTCGCCACCTCTGATGGAGGTGGCAACGCCCCGAGCGAGGACGTCGAGTTTGTCGACACCCGAGGGGTCGGCGCCCCCCAGTCTCCGAGCCGCTCAGGTGCCCCCTGCCAGCCACAACCGGTACGACGCTTCCGATAGCGACCGGACTGGCGACCAGAGCTACAATGGGAACACCAATGGTGATTACGCACAACCGGACACGCTACCGAGCAACGACCAGGAGGTTCAGCGTTCGCTGATGGAGCTGTCCGGCAACGGCTCGGACGAGGAGTCCAAGACAACGGACCCGCCCCTATGTGCGTCTGCTCCCCGTTTGAGTTCTGTCGCAGAAGATGACGGCAGTGAAGATGAAGAGGCAGAGCCCGCCATCGTGAGCAACATCCAACCGCAAGTTGACGATGACGACGTCAACGTGTTGGTCACCGGCGAGACCATGGACGACTGTGACTCGGACGTGGACGAAGACATGACTGGTGAGATCGCGCCCTCGACGACGAAGCGCTGCAGCCCGCACAAGATGGCGAAGGAGAGGAAGCAGTATATCGCGTCACTGAGTCATTCACGCAGGCGATCGGCGGCGCTGTTCGAGTGGAGGCCGGGTCTCTGAACACCGACGCCCTGCAAGCAATGTAGTGGTAGAGGCGTCTACAGGATTCGAGCGACATCCTGTAGAATACCCGATGATGGCACGCACGCGAGGCTTGCCAACAGAGGGGACATGGAAAGCGGCGACGTCGCCACTCTCTCCTCTTCCTGTTCTTCTCTTTAAAAGCGCTTTGGGTGGAAATCGCAGCAGAGACAAATCGCTATCGGTTGCAGCAGTCGACACGAGAGCGCACGACGTGCAGAACAAGCAGCGCAAGGAGCATGAGCTCGACCCAAGTCTTGTCGTGGAGCGTATTCGAGAGATCATGACCCGCCTCCGGCGCAGCCGACAAGCCGAGCCGCATGAACTGATCAACGTCGTGGGGCTGCTGCTCGCCAATGTGCTGTGTCCGCAGGTGCGTGGCATCTATCACCATTGGTCCCTCAAGGCGTGTGGCGCTCTGCCAGTCGGTTCCGTTGGTCAGCACATGTCGAGGGACATGTTCAACGAGATCTTTCGGAGTCTCCATTTCTGCGACAACGAAGCGCGCCGGAAGGTCACCGTCAAGGCTTTGAAGATCGGAAAGCTGATCTAGGTGTTGCAGAAGACGTTCGTGTCGGCATGGACGCAGACGTCGTGCTTCAGCTTTGACGAGGGGGTGCTGATGTCGAGCTCGAGGCGCAACCCCACCCGAACATAAATGCCCGACAAACCACATCGCTGGGGAACGAAGATGGTTGTGGCATGCGATGCCGAGACATCATACTGCGACCGGTGCGCGTCAGGGATGTTCTTGTGTTTTCCTTTCTTCTACAAGATATGGTATCTTGTCTTCTACAAGATATGTCTCACCCTGTTGATTTCTTGTAGGTTTGAATTTTACCTTGGCGCGAAGCACCACGCATGCGAACTCCCGCCAGCCGACAACAAGACGGGTCCGGCAGCAGTGATCAGGAAGATGCGGCACGTTCTCGAGCACGCGCCGCCGGCATGACGTTTGATTGTGATCGATCGTTCCGACACGTCTGTGGCACCGCTCTTGCAGCTCCTGACAATGCGGCTGTACTCGATCGGGACCTTCCGCACAAACCAGATCGGATACTGTCCCGCTGTTGCGAACTAGCAGCCACCATGAACGCGAAACCTGGTGCGCAGCGAATTCCGCCTGGCGAGGTCCGTGAACGCGCCGACCATGGTCGCGCTCAGTTGCATTGACAAGGAAGCTGTCCACCCCATGAGCACAGGAGCGTCCCGAGCAGAATCAAGCGTGGATCGACGGAACGGTCGTGCCGCGGACGCAGTCAAAGCCCCCATGCTCGTCAGGAAGTACCATGAGCTAATGGTTGGTGTCGACAGGCACGACTAGCTCCGTCTTCTTCGCTACTCGCTTCAGCTACAAACCCGGTGCCGAAAGTACTACAAGTCTTTGTTTCTGGGGCTGATTGACCTTGTAGAGGTCAACAGCTAAATCACGTACGAGCAGTGCCGCAAGGACACCGGCTCAAGACCCCTCGAGTGTGCAGACGTTATGACTGTACTACACGAGCAGCCCTTGGCTACGACTCCTGACGACATCCTCGAGATCTCCTCGATGACCAGAACGGATTCTCCAGTGTCGAAGACTCGCCGCGGACCAACTTCGCAACACACAGCCACATTGATTGAGGAGTGGCGTGGAGACGGAAAGTGCCGAAAGCGCAGACAGAGGACGTGCAACGTCTGTTCGTTGTTGAGCCGTCGCGCGGGCGAGAACTCCAGCGCGACATCGTACTTCTGCGAGTCGTGTTCCGAGGGGAGTGCGAAGATGTGGCTGTGCATGAAGGTGCGCGAGCTGAGCGCCAGCTCGCGCACCTGTTTTGAGGTATGGCACGACGATTTCGGCTGCGGGCGCAACCTCCCTGGAAAACTCAGCACTTCGATCAAGATGCGCAGAGCGGCTTCGCAACAAGCGCGTCGCTCGCGGAAGCGCCAGCGCACTGAGGAAGGCAAGGAACCTGAGAGCACTGACAAGAGCTCGCAACCGTCGACTGGCTAATTGGGAATGAGATTTACGCGTTGTATGCATTCCTAGCACCTGGGTTTTGATTGCCATCTCTGCTCTGGTTCGTGCTCCAACATTGAGTGTGCATGAGGCGCAGTGCTATCGCCCACAGTGTGGTGGAGTGTTGTGCAGCGGTGGTCACGCGGGAGTGGTGCAGTGGTGGTCGCGCGTGAGTGGTGCGGTATGGGTGCGTAGGAGTGGTGCTGTGTGGTCTGCAGTGGGTGT
>JAASGD010001339.1:0-11336 GCA_023334115.1 Globisporangium megalacanthum | reverse complement strand
CGATACGAGCTCTGCCAGCCACGCGACTACTGCGTCCGGCTCGAGCTCCAAGAAGAGCAAGTCGAAGCGCAAGCACCGCAAGAGCAAGCACACGTCGTCGGTTGCGACGGAGACGAGTGTGGCCGTCGCCGAGTCGGCTTCGTCTGAGCACCGCATCGCCTTTGCGGATGACGTCCTCGTGAAGAAGATGGTGATCAGTGAAGGCGGGCATTCTAGTGGATGGGGGCGGCGCACTGGGTCGAGCCACCGCTCGGCGTACACGCGCATCAAGAGGACCAAGTACGTGAAGACGTGGCTGACGCAGTTCACAGCGTACGTCCAGCTGCACTACACGAAGAGTTTCTCGTCGCTGTCGATCAAGGAGCGCGAGAAGCTTGTTCGTTCGTTCTGCACGCAGCACTTTGCGACCTACGACGAGCGGTTCTACCGCCACGGGACGTCGGACGAGAAGCGCATGGCGTGGCGGCTCAGCCGCTCGCTGGCGTACATGTACCCCGAGATTGCTGTCTACGACCTCGGCCTCGGCTTTGGCGGCAAGCACAACTTGCTCATCATTGACGAAGTGACGCAGCACGACGCTGCCGGCGGCGCTTCGGCGCACAAGAGCATCGTGATCTCGATGCTCCAAGCGAGTCCGGCGCTCTGCAGCAACTTTGACGACGTGCTCCTCCTTGAAGATGGCGAGGTCGTGTTCCACGGCGCAGCCGGAGCGGTCACGGAGTACTTCCAGGAGCTCGGCTTTGCGTGCCCGGCCGGCGTGGACGTGTACGACTTCCTCCTCGGTCTCAGCTCCCGTAGTACGCAAACGCCGTACAGCATCACGGTGACGGAGACGAGCGTGAGCGGGTCAAAGCACGTCCGCCAGAGGGAGACTGCGGGCGCGCTCGTGCGCTTCGCGGACGACATGGTGCTCGTCGCGAGCGTTGGAGCTGGCACCACGCAGGCGTCGTCGTCGAGCGGCGCCGTGGTCGTCGAGAAGAAGTACGCGACATCTTCGGCGGTGGCTTCGGGGCTGTCAGGGGCGTCGACGACTTTGTTCAAGACCGAGACGGTGGAAGGAGAAGTCGTGGTCACGACCGAGACGACGGAGACCACCACCACGGTCGTCCACCACACGCACAGCGTCGCGTAAGGGCGGAAGTGTGGCGTCGGCGTGCATTTGCATGTAGTAGTTAGTTAGGTAACTTTGCATATCAACACTCTTTGCATGTTCACTTTGACGCTGTTGCTGTCGTCTGCTCTCGCAAAGCTTGGTCCTAGCTTCCACCAACTACAACTTGAGCTCTAAAAGGTGTACTGCTAAGGCGCCTAGGCGGGCTCGCGTTGCTGAACCCTCCGTTGCTCTGGTCTGCGAGGTTGTTGCGAGTTGCGCCAACGTCGATAGCAGAATCAACCACGCAAGTGGAGATCACGACGTAGATCTACAGCAGGACTCGCTGCCTGTAGGGTGAGGTTGAATGCAGGTCAATATTAGGTTAGGTCACAACTTCTGATCACACAGCTCGAAGACCTTTCGGTGTACGTGACCTGCAGCGGGTGTAAACAGCACGCGCAGCGAGCTCTGGGCGGGGCTGGCAAAGACGCGCGTCTTCACACATCACATGAGCTGAAATATGCTGGAGTACTACAGTAGTAGATCATATCCATGCTTCCAGCTAGACCCGCTCGATCTGCAGCCCTGCCTTTCGCTTCTTCCACTCGACCGCCTTGAGCTAGCAGCGGAGTAAAGCTGAGTTTCTGGAAGTCGTCGTAACCGTACGGCGAAAGTCAGTCGGAGTCTTCTCTCACGGAACGAAGGAGGTGTCATGCTTGGTGGTGGTAGTGGTGTGCGGTCGCTGGCGTATTCAATACTGAGAGAGCGGCACTGCTGCTGTGTGAAGGGGAAGCGCACTCGACTTGAAGGTGAGTGAGGACCAACTGCCACATCGCCCCATTGACTACTGGCACAGTGGACGCCACGGCCAACTGGCAAATGCCAACTGGAGCTCTTCAAGATCGCAAGATCAGTAGGGAGTTTCCGTCAAGGTCTTGGCGTGTGCAGGTTTATTTTGCGTCATGTATGGGAATGTCGAGATGGAATCGGCCCGAAATGTCCAGTGGCTTCACTTTCAGCTGATCAAGTTCGGTGGGGAATTCCGTGTTCAAAACCACCGCTCTCCCATTACCAATATCTGCCAGTCCAAATTATGAGAGGAATTATTTAACCTGTATTTTCAGTCCTTTCATTCATTTCAATCATCCACCAATTACGACCCGCCCTCAATGACAAGGACGCTCCGATCGCGGACGTCGATCGCGACCAGCGCCCAAGTCGACGCGCTCGCGTCCGCCCCGCAATCGCTTGGTGGTGCGCAGCTGCTCGCGGTCGCGCAGTCGCAGCTCGAAGGCAACGAGTGGGGCGGCATTGTGGCGCTCGTGGACGCGGCCAACGGCGCTCGCCGCTGCGCGTTCACGCTCGCAAGCGGCGTCGCAGCGCTCGCGTGGGGCGGTACGGACGGCGATTTGCTCGCAATCGCGTGCGACAATGGCGACGTGCAGCTGCTACGTGCTGCGACGCTCGAGGGCGAGCTGGCGCTCGTGCCGGTCGCAACCAGCGACGAGGAAAGCAGTGGCCACGACGATGTCGTCACGAGCATCAGCGTGTCGCCACTGAAGCGCACGACGCTCGCCACCGGCAGCTGGGACTTCACGTACGTAGCACTTGGTGTGTATGTGTATATGGGAACGCCACACGGCTGCTTGTGCTGACGAGAGAGCGACTGAATGAATGAATGGACGACACGCTCAGTGTGAAGCTCTGGGACGTCACGCGCATGGGGAGCGCCGTCGCGACGCTCGACGGCCACACGGACCTGATCTGGAGCGTCGCCATGAACCGCCAGACAGCCCACGTTCTCGCGTCTGCGTCCCAGGACTGCACAGTGCAGCTCTGGGACACGCGGCAGCCGACGGACGCGGTGCAAGCGATCGCCACGCGCTTTCCAGCGCTTGTGGTCGACTGGCAGCCGCAGAGCGAGACAGTGCTCTCAGCTGGACTCGAAGACGGCTCCGTGCTCACGTTCGACACGCGGTCGGCCAGTGCGCCGCTCTTCGAAGCGGTGCGGACGGATTATGGACCGCTTGGTTGTCTTGAACGGAGACGGGAGGTGGTTCTGAAACTGCATATGCTGTTTGACAGACTCCACACACTGGACCAGTGCACGCGCTTCAGTACTCGCCTTTCCACGCCGATGTCTTGGCGTCCGGCGGGGACGACGCCAGTGTCGTCCTCCGAGACGGCGCACAGTCGCCAGTGCGCGTCATCACGAAGGACGTTGACGCGCACAGCGACTATGTCCGTGCGCTCGAGTGGCTCCAGGCGCCAGTAACTAGCGACAGCGTCCGCTTGTCAACCACAGTGCTGGCGACCGGGTCGTGGGACCAGACAGTGCGGACTTGGGGCCTCGAGGAGGAGTCGGACTAGCGTCGAAGAGAGTCCGCTCGCTAGAGCAAAGCCGAGCCATTGTCGTTGTCGTTGTCGTTGTCGTTACTGTCGGTTAAGACGCTGTCGTCCGCGTCGTGTGACGTCAACAGCCACGGGTCCCGGGCCGCTTGCTCGGGCGTCATGCGCTCCCGTGGGTCGAATGCAAGACACCGGCGTACGAACGCGAGGAACGCCCGGTCGTCGGACTGGACAGCACTCGCGAGGCTCCGGGAGCCAGGGACGCGTCGCCGGCCGCGCGAGTTGACGAACGGCTTGGCCTGGAACGCGAGCGGGAGACCAGCAGATAGTGGAGCCAGTCCAGCGCTTCGTGTGTGGTCGCTGCTGTCGTCGGTTGTTGTTGTCGCGGTCGAGAGCGGACCGATCGGCGTGTCTATGAAGAAGTGTTTGCGTCGACGGGCGTGGAGCAGGAGGTCGTGCGGAGGCGGGCCGAGGAGCTCCATGATGCACGCGAGCTGCTCGCCTTCGTTCTCGCCAGCAAAGAGCGGGTGGCCAGTGTAGAGCTCGACGAGGATGCAGCCGAGACTCCACATGTCGATCGCAGCAGTGTACGGGACGCCGAGAATGACTTCTGGGCTCCGGTAGAACCGGCTCTGGATGTACGTGAACACTGCGGCGGTCTCGAGGCAGCTGCTCCCAAAGTCAATGAGGCACACGTGGGCGACGCGAGCGCTCGCGTGGGCTGCCGTCGCTCGGAATGGAGACAGTACCGCGTCTCCATCTGCTTGGACCAAGATGTTCTCAGGCTTGAGGTCGCAGTGCACGACGCGCTGGCGCTTGAGCACGCGGAGCGTAGCGACGAGCTGGGCAGCAATATCGCGAATGTTGGCGAGTGGGAGACCTTGGAAGAACCGGAGCTTCAGGTACTCGTACAGGTTCATCCCAAGCAGGTCAAAGACAATGCAGAGGTGGCTCCGGAAAAGGAAGTACGCGCGCATGTGGACAATGTGGGCCGCTGTTGCGGCTGTGCTCGCGCTGTGCTGGAGCTGCGTGAGGATCTGGACTTCGAGCAGGGACTGCTCGCGGTACCGCTTCCGGTTCCGAATGATCTTGACCGCCACCCGCTGGTGCGTTTCATGGTCGAGACAGCACACGACTTGCCCGAACGAGCCAGCACCGAGTGTGTGCAGCACCTCGTAGCGGTACGCGAGGTGGTCCTGGACGAGCACGAGGTAGTCCCCACGCTCGTCGTCGTAGCCGTCATTGAAGAGCTCAGTCGGTCGCGACGGTGTAGCCGCGCCCGACGACGACGACGGCGACGGTCGCTCACAGGCGGTCGCTGGTTCCGTTGGGTTGAGCGAGTCGACTACCCCTGTGTCGCTGGACAGTGCTGTCGACACCGACGTAACGTGGAGCTTCCCACCGCGACGGCGCGACTTGATACTGAGGGACGAGAGGAAGTAGATTTCACCGTATTCGAGCACTTCGGCCTTTTCCAGCTCAGTCAGCTCGTCGACGAACGCCTGGAACACGTACTGCGGCGTGAACGGCGGCTCACGTCTGGACGGCACCTGGGACGTTACGTGTGATGGTGTCACGCGAGACTTGTTGTTTCCGGCCCGGGACTTTGGGTCTGGGTTCGCTGTCGGAGCTGTCGGATCTCGAAGTGCGTCGCTCTTCCCACTGATAGTTACTGCAGCGACCCGCACAGTGTGACGCTGCTCGTGACTCGGGTCCTCCGGCGCCGTGCTCTGCAGCGCTGGGGTCACTTTCTTCTCGCTCAGGAGCCGCCGTGGCCAGAACCGGCGTTCCTCTGACGTCGCCGGTGGCACGACAGTGTCGGGTCTGTCGTTCGCGTCCGACGCGCGACGAGACTTGAAGAAGTGGAAGCTGAGCTTCGCGAGCGCACCGCTTGCTCGCGACGCTCGCGAGCGGCTTTTCGCGTCCGCTGGTGCGGAACGGGACGATACGACGGCGAGGTTCGTTGGCGACTCGACTGCCAGCGTTGCGCCGGCTTTGCTGCTTTCAACGTAGCTGAACGACGGAGGTGGGGCCGCCACTGTCTTCTTCTTCGCGTCGCGCTGGCTTCGGTGGCGTCGTAGTCGATCCAGTCTTGACGATGGCTGAACAGCCGACGTTAGCTCGGCTGAGACCGTCACTGTTGTTGTCGTCGGGGCGTTGGGACGCGCCGCCATACCTGTCGTCTGGAAATCGCGTGGATGGCGGCGTACGTGTGGCTCAAGACTGGGGAATAGCTGAGCCGCGGCTACTCGGGTGTCACGTCGGGACTCGCAAGCCGCACAGTGAGGCTTTGTCGGTCGAATGAGTGCTCGCACCGGGTCGTCCGTGCATACGAAGGCTTGAAATAGAGTTGGTCTGTGATGATTGGCCTTGACGTCCGGAGTTTGGAGCTGCCGCGCACGAGGCAAAGAGGATTCAGAAGGTGGCGTCGGGATGATCAACGCACATGCGGAGGTACAGGACGCGAGAATGCACTGTACAAGAGGCAACGAACGCTGCTTTCCTCCAAGGAGCAAACTGGAAGTCGTAACGGACTCACGTGGGTCCAGCGTTCTCAGTCGCGAGCGCGTTTTGAGACGTCTTCACTGATCCTGTGAGTGGTAAAAGTCCATTCGTCAGCGCTCGAAAAGCGTGACCGTGGCGATCAGTCTCGCTCCTGACAGAGGAGTATGAGTTGGCGCACGCTCCATGGTTTCGCTCGTGTTAGAGGAGGCAAGTTCTTCACTTGAAACTCAAGTCAACGCGTCACCCCTTCGAACCTGTGTGTCGACTCATGTGGTGTGTCGAGGCTGATGTCGCGACGCGTTTCTGTGAGCAACAGATTTTGGATCGGAAACTCTCACGCAGCACGACTTCAACTTGCACGTCACGAGAGGATCTCCCGCTTGGAGCTCACGCTGAGCTCTGATCGCGTGCGTTGAGGCGCATTGACATAGTAACAGTATCCGTTCGGGAGTACGCTCCGCGATAAGAGGCGTGCAGCTGTTGTTGCACGGCCCGAGGTCGCAGCGTGCATTCATTCTTTCGTCGTGGCTGGCTGGAGTTGCTGAGTGCGAGTAAAACCCACGTTCACTTGAGCAACGTATGTATCTTGTCCAAAACTCGTACTCATGCCACCCTCAGCCCACCGTGGTGAACACGTGAAGGAGAGGGGGGGGGGACTTTGTAGCGGCCTCAACAGCCTTGACGCTTGCTCGACGAGATCCCAGCACTGCGCGTCGAGCGAGTATCAGGTCCAGTCCAGTCCCGCGCACTGTGCCGTTCCACGCACCCTCGAGCATCGACAGTGTTGCGACGATCTTGAGCAACCAAAGCAGTTGTTTAACAACGTCTCTCGTTCGAGGCGTCCGCTCGTCTGTCTGCCGAGCGTTCGGGAGCGAGCGCGTTGACAGTTTGTTTGCTTGTCGGATCGGCAACGAGAGACACGGCCAGGGCGAACGTCGCCGACAAGAGCGCTGACTGCTGACGTCCAAACGCCACGAACAAACTGTCAATCAAGCTCCCGCAGTCTGCGTCGCAGCAAAAGAGCTGTCGGCTCGCAAAAGATTTACTTGCGACGTGGTTGACAGACATCCCTGTATCTCTCGTCCGCAAGCTGCTGTCTCAGCGGCAGCCAGCATTCGCCTCGCATATGCGCTCAACATGGCAACAAAAAAGATCTTCAGCTCGGCTCGGAGGCTTGAAGTGAAGCGTGTTTGTTTGTTTGACAAGATGACACGAGAGGTCAGTCACTCCCTCCGGCGACACTGTTGCATTCTGACTTTTTCGTCACGGCCCGTTTTCTGTGAAGCGAGCGGCACGTGCGAGGTGAGGTGGTCGATCACTGTCCTTCGGCTGACCGCACCGCAGTTGCGCTCCACGCGGGTGCCGCCTCGAAAGCGACGCCGTGGCGATCGGCGAGCATGGCGCCATTTTCGCGCTGCTTGCTTGGAGCAAGTGCGGCCAATTGATCATCGATCAGCCAGCACTGGGTATGTCCAATTCGATGTGTGTCTGTCTCTGTGAGCGAGCGCGAATGCTTGAAGCTTGACAACCGTTGCCAAACGCTATTGTGTCTGTCAACGACGACGGCGGCCCCGCGGACCGCGCACGCGCACTCGAAAGCAATACAAAGCGCTCTGGCGTGCGCACGCAGGCTGAGTTTGGCGCGGCGGGCACGGCACGCAGGCAGCGCTGGTGACCGCTTGGTGGTGGCGATAGAGAGACCTCGCGCGCCACACGCACGACACGAAAATCACTCGCGTTTTGCTTCCTTCGCGAGGAAGAAAGCACCTGAGTGTGGAGTCATTTGCGTCAATCAGTAAGTAATGGACCGCCACGACATGCGCCGCTCTCTGCACGCGTGACTGACAACTTATTGTTTGTATACCGCGTCTGATTTGAGCCAAGTCCACTTGCCCGAAGTCCTTTGAGCATTCAAAATACCATCCTGGCCGGAGAAGAAAGCGGATCGGTTTGCAGCTGGGCGGAGCTGCTACCCGCTGTCATGGCGCAATCGAGCGAAGAATCGCCTTACGCTTCTTCTGCGTCGCATGCTGCGTTGGACGAGCATGGCTCGCGACTTCAGCGGCTCGATGACTCAATGGATAATTTGGCGGCTTGGAGATTTTTTCCATGAGGATGTCGAAACGAACTGAAATGAAATGCGCCTCAATTCGGACACGCACAGTGTGTGCCACGCGCATGGCTCTGTGCAACTTGAGCTCGCACGCACGCGAGCCACCCGCTCCCTCACCTCTCACGCAGCTCAGTGATCTCAAACACGCTCACTCGTGCGCGAATTTCCCCTCCCGCCCACCTATCGGAAGCCCACGCGTTCCATGCCCGGCGACCGCGTTTGCACACACGGAAGCCGTGGCGACGGAGATCAAGCTGCGCTGGGCGAGCATCGTTCCCGCTTCTTGCCAGCTGCCGTGAAGGACGACGCGGCTGCGACCGTCGCAGGCCCGCGAGCACAACGACGACAACGACACCGCTGCCAACAATCAGACAAAGCGGAGAGAAGGAGGAGGAGCACGAGGTTGTGGCTAGTGTCCTGCGCGCGTGCGCGACTGCTCATTTGCACAGTTGTTGCTGTTTGGTCGCCAGACAGGAGCAGACTGGGCGGCCAGGCGACCGACCGGCGTGCCTGATCTCGAGACGAGTCGTCGATGAATCGAAATGCTGGCGAAGGCAGCCACCTGTTCAGTGGCTTTGCCGATCCGCTTTTTGCTTTTTGCTCGCGCGTGCGTGTGCGTGTGCGTGCGACCGCAGTTTACGAACGGATGGCGCTCGACGCTCGACGCTCAACGACGCTGCTGTTTCCTCGCTCGCGCGGTCGTTCGCCACCCCCACCGCCACCACCGCAATCGACAAGCGAGTGCGTGTGTGGCTCTTTTGCAGGTCCGCTCTCGCACGCAGAGCGAACTGGACCGTACCGTCCTCCTGCTGCCGACGGCGACGACGCTTGAGAGGAAAGCGCGTGTGCTCAGCAGGAGAAAAGACACAGGGGAAGACGTCACACAGAACACGCCTCGGCTGCAGCTGCATGCAATACGACCAGCGACTGACCCCACTCGATACGCACGCGCACGCGCGTGACGAGCGCGCGCTCGCTTGCTTGCTCCATGGGCCATGGGCCATGGGCCGCACTTACACGCTCGTCATGCAAGCCATTCTCTTTCCACTTCTCCATGAACCACACGCACGCACGCGCTCGATTGATCCATCTCGATCCCTCCTCTCGCTCGCGTCGTCCATCGAAACAAACACGCGCCAACCAACCACCTAACGACCCAGCAGCTGGCGTACCGACAGCGCCTTGTTGTCGTCGTCGCTCGTCATGCGCTCTCGCCTCTCCAGCGCTTGGCTGCTGCGTCTTGTCCCTCCGGCTGCCTCTCGCTTGCCTACTGCTGCTCCTACTCTTGTGGTGCCAGCAAGGAGCAGCCGCGCAGACAGGTGGAGGTCAGTGGGTCACCCTCAGTGGGGAGCGAGCTGAAGGCGGATACGGCGCAATCGCAAGTCTTTGATTTATATTAATGATGAATCCGAGGGAGCTCGTTCAGACGCTCGGCCGTTCTGCCTCTCGAACAGCCGAGCGCTCTCGTGCTTCGTCTTCTCTCTCGCCGGCTGCCGCCGGACGCGTCTCCTCCCACCTGCCTGTTGCACTCTCCCATGTCTGTCTGGAGCCTGCTGCGGGCTGGGCTTCGTCTGTCTTGTCTTCTTCTTCTTCTTCTTCGGCGGACGACGGAGTGGAGGAGAGCGCCGGGCGACGGTCGGCCGATCTCAGCTATTGCGGTTGCGCGCTCCCAATGGCGACGACTAACTACTACTACAACACGAACCGCCGTGACGACGACGACCACGGCGCACTCTATCGATCTCGGACGCGCTCCACTGCACAAACACGCGCTCCCGTGCGGCGACGACGAAGCCCATCTCTCTCGCTCTCTCTTCTTCCGCTCGCTTCACTCGCACGCTCGGCTTCTTCATCTTCTTCATACACGCCGCGACACTCGGCACGCCACTGCGCACACCCACACGCCCTCTCCTCTCTCCGAGAGACCAGCGAGGCGGCGACAGCAGCGAAACTGGAGCCGGGCTTCTTCTGCTTCTCGTCCTCCTCTCCGCCCCCCACCCCGCGCTTCCTTCTCCCAATCGATCGACCTCGGAGCCCTTCCATTCGGTCTCCGATGCTGCTGCTGCTCTCGTGTGTGTGTGTTTGTGTGTGTGTGCGCGCTCGTCTTCTCCCCGTCGCTGCGCCGACCGTCTGATCAACTCGCTGGCGAATTCCTAACACTATGCACTGCCTGGCTGGCGGACCGTCTACGACGGGCCTGCGCCGAGGAAGTCGGGGAAGTCGAACCCGTCCGAGTCGTCTGTGTCCGGGTCGTCGGGCTCGAGCACTTTCCGCTTGATCTTTGGACTCCTTCGAATAAAGTCGGCAATCACACTCTCGTACTGCTTCAAGCTCTCGTGGAGCTCGCACGCCGCGCAGTCGCAGTCGGCGCTGTGCTGGTGGTGGTCGAGCGCTGCTGCAGTCTCGTCCGGCGAGTTCGGAAACGCGACCTTCATGAGGATCGAGCGCCAGTTCTGGTATATCTTGATACGCAGCTCGTGGGCGAGCACCCGCGCCTCGGGGCTCATAGTGAGCGCGAGCTCCGAGACCTGCCCGGAAAAGCCCTCCATGAGCTCAAGGTACCGGTCGTGCTTTGCCTGCAGGCTCGTGAGCAGCCCGTGCTCTTCCGGAGTCCACGACTCTTTCATCGTGATCAAAATCTCTTTCACGTCCTTTGCCATTTCCATCGTCGCCGGCTGGTTCGAAGTGGGTTGGTCGGCTGGTGCGTGCTCTGCACGGAGCGTGCGTTGGATGCAATGGACACGAGTATACGTGTGGATGTTGGCTGCGCGGTGCAGTGGCTGGTTGCCGTCAGCAGGCTCTGCGGTGACGGCGGTGATGCCTCTCGGGAGGAGTGAAGGTGACGGCGACGACGGTGGTGGTGACGGCAGTCGTTCTTCTGGTCGCGAGCTCCAATTCGAAAGTAACTCGAGCTTCCAGTCTGGCGCTTGCGTGAAAATCCAAAAGTACGCCGGCCAAAAGCACGGTAAGAAAGGCGGGCGTCTGGGTGAGAAAGATGGGTCGCGGACGTGGCCTCTTTAGAAGACTGCTTTTTGTAGAGCGCGGTCTTCTATTTCAAGCGGAGGGAAATTCGAACATGAAAATCTTGTCGTCAAAATAATTTTTTTTAGGAAAAATTGTTTCCTAAATTTTACGGAAAAGCAGTTTGTTTTGAAAATTAATCTTGGTTTTTTAGGTTTCAGACAAAAGTGACTTAACTTTTAGTAAAAAGTCAGTTGTCCACGGTTCCCCAGTTTTGTTCACAGGAACTTCCTGTTCGCAGGCCTGCTACTTGTG
>JAASGD010001338.1:0-11351 GCA_023334115.1 Globisporangium megalacanthum | reverse complement strand
GTGCGTCCAATCCAAGTTGTCCCTATCATTTTGTCGCGTCCTAGAATAATGACTGTCACTTCAAATGACCGTCCTGAGCGACCGCTTGCTCGTTTTGTACTCAAATTACATCACAAAGTAGAGCGCGTCGCGCTCTATCATCTCCCAAAAAATCACGCTCGCAGACACAGTTTTGAAGAAAAAATCAACTATTTTATGATTTTTATCCTGTCCCTAACTTTTTGGCGCGCACTGTATGTGTTTGTAGAAGCTTTTAACTCGTGATTTTCATAAAGTCAATCATGAAGCGAGGTGGTCCTCACTGTTTCGGTATATATAGTTTTATTGTTTCATAAACTAGGAAAATTTTCAAAAAAGAAACAGAATAGGTGGTCCTCACTATCGCGGGAAATACAGTAGTCTGAGCTATGATTTCGTTCCAATTTCCTAGAATCACGGACGTGGAACGAGGCAGTATTTGTTCATCAAAACGATCTTCATAGAATCCCAACCAAGCATGGTGCTCGTCCTCCTCGTTCTGGCGCTGCTGCTGCTCGCTGACAACGCTGCCGCATCTGCGCGCTCGCAACTCGCAAGTCACGGGACGCACCTGCCGCAGCTCTCGTCGCCAGTGCTCGAAATTCTGCATCCGCCGCCCTCAAATCTGCTGCTGAGCACCACGGACCTGCAGATCGAGATCGCTGTTCGCGACGAGACCGGCGCCGCCGACGCCCAGGACGTGCACCTGTGCATCAGCATGGACGCGATCTTCATTCCATCAGACGTGGAGCTCACGGACGGCAGTAGCCAGCTGAAGGAGACGTGCTTCGACCACGCAGCTAGCCACACGGCGTTCCATGTCGAAGGCCTCGTGCCGGGACTCGGGTACGCCATCACCGCGGGGCTCATCCGCGCTGCACGTGTCGTCGGCATCTCAACGCGTACGTTTGAAGTCGCGTCCGTGGTGCTGACAGAGCACGGACAGCGGCTGAGCATCGCGGCGGCGCTCGAGACGGGCGTGCAGCTCCACAACGCGGGCGACCGGGCGAACGCAGCGCGTGTGTATCGCGTCGTGCTTGACGTAACGCCGGACCACGCAGACGCGCTGCACCTGCTTGGACTCGTGCACTACCAAGACGGGTGGCCACACGAGGGACTCGAGCTCATCGACCGCGCGATCGCACGCAACGCGTCCGAGCCGTCGTTCCACAACTCGCGCGGACTCTGTCTCCGCTTCCTCGGCTTTGAACACGAGAGCGTCCAAGCGTTCCGGCGCGCGCTCGAGATGAACCCACTGCTGCACCAGGCGGCGCTCAACCTTGGTGACGCGCTCCAGGCGCTCGGGAAGTGGGAGGACGCCATGCACGAGTACCGACGCGTCGCTGCGAGTGTGCACCAGCAGACACAGTCGCGACGGGCGTCGACCGTCGATGCGGACCGCTCCAGCGAGTGGCAATACGGAGTCAACACGCAAGCGTTTGCACGCGACGCTTGGAGCCGCGTGTGTGCACTCGTGCGTGCGACCGATGGCTTGCAGGACGCCGACCAGTGCCTTGTCGACGCCATTCGACGCTGGCCAGACGAGCCGCAGTTCCGCAACGACCGGGGCCATGTGCTCGTGGCGCAGGGTCAGTACGAGGTGGCGCTAAAAGAGTTCGAGCACTCGGCTAGCTTGGGCTCGCCCATTGGGATGGTGCGTGTGCGCTGCTGGTTCTTGACGCTCGTAGCAAGAGATGAGAGTGTGGAGATTTGCTCACTCGCTGACGACGCGAGTGTGTGGGGGGACGGTTGTCGATGCTTTTTCTGCACCCAGATCTACGTGGCGAATGTGTTCGAGTTCCTTGGAGACGCGGCCGAGAGTCTCGAGCAGTACCAACTGGTGCGGAGCTGCGTTAAGAGCACTGTATTGGGTCGACAGGATGGCAGTCTGACATCATTCTCACCATCTCCACGGCTTTATCTGCCTTCCGCCAGGCGCTGAGAAGCCTCGCGCCAGAGTACAAGTACCTCGAGTCCCGCGTCCGCCTCATGATGGCGACAGTGCTGCCGTGGGTCCTCCCTGAAACGCAGCAGCTCATCGACTACTACCGTCTGCGTTTCGAGAACGACCTCGACGCGATCCGCAACGACAGTGCGTTCTAATTCCCACCAAGGACTGCGCTAGCCATCGACAATCATATCGTCGTTGCCCTTAACGCTCTTTCGCTCACTGTGTCGGTGTGCTTGGCAGTGGACAACTTGCAACGAGCCGATCTGGACCCGAGCCTGATCGCATTCTCGAGTGCGCTGCTGCTCAACACCCACAACCGCAACAACCGCGCGCTTCGTGAGAAGCTCGGTGCGCTCTACACTGAGCTCGTGCACGAACGGCGGATCATCCACGAGAAGTACGTGCTCACGCACATGATGGTGCCCCTGCCGTACCGGTTTGTCCGCAACTCCCCGACCGTCCAGCCGCTGGTTCGTCCGCGCTGACTCGCCCCATTCATTCTCCATCTGCCTCCACGATGCGGCTCTTCTTGGATCACTTCTCACACATACGTTTCTCGGTGTGTTATGTGTCGCTAGATCTCGCCCCGGCGTCTACGCGTCGGATTCGTATCACGGTACCTCTACGAACCAACGATCGGGTTGTACATGGACGACTTGATCCCGCAGCTGAGCCCGCTCAAGTACGAGACGTTTGCATTTGTGCTCGGCTTAAGCGGCTCCATGAAGACGCAAGTGAAGGTCCCCCAGATCGCCGACCATGTACGACGGCGGCGTCCTTCTCGAGTATTGGCCTTCTGTGCTGCCTGAAGCAAAGTCAACTTGACTGACGAACGTACTCGCGTGGACTCTCCACCTTCCCTATATGAGGTGTGCAGGTGTGCGCAATTCCGGATGACCTGGTCACAGCGAGGAGTGAGATCAGCGCTGCCAAAGTCGATGTGCTCATCTATCCCGAGGTACGCTCTTCGTATCTACGACGTCCATCGACAGCAGCGTTCCCCAGCTGTGCCTCACAAGCGGCTCGTGGCGTGTCGTTCCATAGATCGGAAGGGATCGTCTGGCGTACTTCTTGTCGCTCTCGCGCCTTGCGCCGGCCCAGGCAGCTTGGTGGGGGAACCCCGACACGTCTGGCGTTCCGACCATCGACTACCGACTCGTCAGCGAGTACGAGCACGAGAGCTTCCACGAGCACTACTCGGAGAAGAAGATCTTCCAGTTCAAGTACGTGGTGTCGGATGAACGCATCTTACCGATATGAGAAGAGCTGACGTGTCGATCGGTGTCGGTCACAGAGGCGCGGGCTTGTTCCACAGCTTCCCCGAGCCGCACGACTACACTGCGAGCCGCGGTCATGTGCGCGACGCCATCCAAGACCGCTTCGGACTGCCACCAGACTTCCACATGTACCTGACGATCGATGTGAGTAGGTGGTACCGGTATGCACGCTATCAAGTTGTTGACGCTTATGTGGATGCGTCGAAGAGGCAGTCAGAGATCGCCACTGAGAGAGAAACGACAGCTCGCGCATACTAACGATGTGCTGTGACGTCCTGTGTGTTCACAGCCGATTGCAAGCAACCACCCGGACTTTGATCACGTCTTCAAGCAGATCCTGGAGCAGGACAAACACGCGCGCGTCTTCTTGTTGGGCCGATCTGTGCGCAACCGCTGGCGCGACCAGCTCGCAACGCGTATCTACGCAAACGTCGGCACGGCCTTGGCGACTGATCGCATCTACTTTCTCAACGACGTGGACACGAAGCAGCGATTGCTGCTCGCTGGCGCTGCCGATGTGGTGATGGCGAACATCCACTTGACGAGCCAGCTCTCGACGATCCAGGCATTCACGGCCGGCGTGCCAGTGGTGACGATGCCCGGCGAGCTCTGGGGCTCCCGCATCGCGTCTGCGCTGTACATGCAAATGGGCATGACGGACCTCATTGCGAAGGGTCTGGATGAGTATGTGGCGCTTGCGCTCCGGCTGGCGTGCGATCCCCAATTCCGCAGCGAGATGGTCACCAAGGTCCAGGAGCGCCGCAGTTGCTTGAATGAGGACGCGAACGCGGTCGAGGGTTGGGAGGCGTTCCTTGACCAAGCTGGTAACGAGATCTTCCCGAGCGCGAACGCTGACGAAGACGCCGACGACGATGACGCTGCCGTGGTAGCCGGTATCGCCAGCACCAACGCCAGCAGTCAAGGCGAACTTCGTGCTGATATTCACACCAAGACGAACAGCAGCAGCAGCGGCAAGAACAACAGCGAGAGCATTGCTTTCTACCCGACGCTAAACAACGATACTTCGCTCCAGAACACAGCGAAGAATGTGTCGACGCCAAGAAACGATACTTCGCTCCAGGACGCAGTGACCAACGACGATAAGGGTGACGAGGGTGACAAGGTCGACACGAATGGAGAGGAACGTGCGAACACCATCGACAGGAAAGATGAAGTGGCAAGTGGTGACAAGATCGACATGGATGGAGAGAAGATTCGGAACGTCGACGCCGACGCCGACACCGACACCGAGAACAACGACGGAGAGACTGGCGATGACACGGACGACAAGGATTGGGATCATGCGGATACAGTCGAAGACAAATCGGAAGATGGCAGGGACGACGGGAACGACGGCGATGTGGATGAGGTTGCTGGCAAAACAAACGGCAGCGGCGATCGCAGAGAAGACCAAGCGGAAGATGGCGAAGAATTTGAGAGAGACGAGTTGTAAGGTATCAGAGGCGAAGTTGCCACTAAACAGCGAGTTATATGTATGATCGAGTTATACAGTTTTAGCGGCAAGCTTGTACCGGAACGTACCGGTATGTGCGTCATGATTAAACGGATATCCTAACGAAATCATAACTCGCCTCGCTACCTTACATTCTATCGTTTGTGTCACAAAAACATGTAAGCTCTTCTCCTTGTTACGCAACCACCTCCAATCAAAACGGTGTGCTGAATTTCACAAAGCTCTTCTGAAGGAGCACCCCCGTGTCTCCGCCTCCATCGTTCCTTCTTCCTCTCGCCAGCGCCTACCAATGTGGAAGCCTGGAGCATCGAAGCCCGCGCCCGTCCCAACAGTCTCAGCAGAAGCCGAAGCGTCGAAGGCGCTGCCGGATGAGCCGCGCCCGACGGCCAAAGCTGCGCTTTCGCAAAAAACGCTCGCGATGAAGGTGCGTGCTCCTGTGCACAACATCTAACCAATCGTACAGTGACAGCTGTGTAGACTGACAACCGCGTGCGTGTCCAATAGTTTATGCAACGCAAGCAGCAGGCGGAGGCTCGCAGACAGAGCGCCGCACTGGAACGCAAGCAGCAGGACGCGTGGACCATCACAGCGCCAGAGGACGACGACGCTTTGTTGGACGGTGCTGACGCAGACGCCATCGTGTGCGTGGCGGACGTACCGGACCCGTCGCTGCCGCAGATCTTCGGCCGCCGGTCGTTCGGAGGCTTCAACAAGGGCGTGGAGGTACGCTGACTGCTGATAGCTGTGCTGGTTGGTGGGTTGTGGTTCGGTGGCAAATGAAGTGCTCACTGGGAACCAATGCACTCATTCGCTGAGGATCAGGATGAGTACCGGGAAGCGTCTCGCCGTCAAAAGTTCGCGGCGTCGGAGGAGAAGGAGCTGCGTGAGGAGGTATCGGCGCAGGAGATGACGGAGCGGATGATGAAGTACACGGGGCTGAAACGCGGCAGCGCAGGCGGCCAACGCCCACAGAAGCGCCAGCGCCAGCGCAAGTAAATACCGCCTTGGCTTCATGACTCCGAAAGCAGAACTCAGGACGTGTGCTTCAAATGATGATGACCCACCACAGTGCAGATAGAGTGACAGTGTTCACCAGTGACACCGTTCGGATTAATTTATTCGATGTATCCATTTGCACATTTGCTATGTGTGCGGCAGTCGTGGTCATGAAGGTGCTCTTGCTGCGCTTCGAATGAATGAGGCCATGAAGACGCTTATGTATCAGCAGGAACGACGCAATAGCAGTCGACACACTCAAATTTCTACCGTCGAACGTGAACAACGTGCTCTGGGCGGCCAGGTCAACAGCCTCTGGCTCCTGCCACTCCAAATCGGCGTCGTCATCTCCATGCTCTTTGCTCTACGCTGAAAGCGTCGCTCTCGATTTGCGTAAATCCATCCCCTCGTCCTAACCTACTCACTCACTCACTCCAGCCAGTCAATCTGACCAAGTCGACTGACTTGTCCACATTACGCCACTTCATTCCTCTTCCAGACCGACAAAGCCTTAGTTCTTAGAGCAGCCGGTCGAGGTACCCGCCTTCCTTCGCGAGCTGGTAGAAGACGCCGTGCGGGTTCTGCACCAACTGCTTCGGCGTGTCGAACTCGACGACCTTGCCGTCGCTCAGCACCATGATGCGGTCCGAGTCGAGCACAGTCGCGAGCCGATGCGCAATCGTGAGCACAGTCGCGCCTTCAAAGTCGCGTGTGATCATGTGCTGCAGTTTCTTCTCGGTCGCGTGGTCGATCGACGCGGTCGCTTCGTCCATCACGACAATCCGCGCCTGAGTGAGCAACGCACGGGCCATGCACAGCATCTGCCGCTCGCCGACGCTAAAGTTCTCGCCGTTCTCGCTCAGCTCGAACCCGAGCTGGTGCTCGAGCGCGGCCACCTGCTCCTTCATCTCGACTTTCTCGAACACGGCCCAGATCGCCGCGTCCGTGTACTCGTCGAACGGGTCCATGTACGCACGCAGCGTGCCTTTGAACAGCACGGGCGCTTGGGGGATGATCGAGAGCCGCGAACGGAGCGACCGCAACGGCAGGTTCGAGATGTCCTCGCCGTCGATCAAGATGTGACCCGCGTCGAGCTCGTTGATGCGGAAGAGCGCCATCGTGAGGCTCGACTTGCCAGCGCCTGTGCGACCGACAATGCCAATCTTCTCGTTGCTCTGGATCGCGAACGAGACACCCTTGAGTACCGCTGGCGCACCCGGCTTGTAGCTGAACTGCACGTCTTGGAACTCGACCGAGCCCTGACGCGGCCACTCGGCGGCCGGTTCGATCACGAGCACCTTCTCCGAGCCTTCTGCTGGGATGTTGGCGTACTCGAGGATCCGCTCGGGACTCACCATCGAGATCTCGACCCACGACCACACTTGCACGAGCGACGAGAGGCGGCCGTCGACACTCAGAGCGTAGCTGAACGCGAGACCGACAAGACCAGGAGAGAGGAAGTCACGGAGGTACACGAGCGACGACACGACGAGGATAACGACGCCACAGCCGAGCAGTTGCATGCGCAGCTGGAACCACTGCCGGCTGACGTTCATCACGAACCAGACCTTGTTGTTCACGTCGATGCGCGCAAAGTTCTCGGCGAGTGCGCGGTCGACGTACGCGCGGCCGAACGCGCGGATGAGCGCCACGCCTTCTTCGGACTCGCTCACGTGGCTCAGGACGGGCGACGCCGCGACTTTCCACAGGCGCGAGATCTCCCGCGACGGTGCGAGGTAGAACTTGGCGACCTCGACGTACATGTACACGAGCGGGAGGATGAACAAGCCGAGGAAGCTCACGGTGTACACTGCAGTCGTGAGCTGAAACACAGTGAAGAAGAAGCCTGCGAGGAGCGACCCGAACGCAAACGGGAGGTTGAAGTCCACGGTCGAGATGTCGTCGCCGTACCGGTTCACGATGCGGCCGATTGGGTTCGCGTCAAAGAACCGCAGTGGCGCGTTCAGCAAACAGCGCGTCATGACGTCAAAGAGGTGGCGCGAGCCACGCAGCCCTGCGGTCGCGATCGTGAGCGTCCGCGCGAGCACCATGACGGCGCTGACGGCGCAAAGAGCTGCGTACACGGTCATGTTGCGCTCGGTCTCGGCCTCGTTGTACGCGCCGAGCTTCTGTCCCGTCCAGTGACTCAGCCACAGGTCACTGCTGATCTGAGCCACCTGCCACAGCGTCTGCACAATGAGCAGGAACGCGCAGACTTGGAGGCCGCCGACTGCGCGGAAGTACTCGAAGAAGACGCGCGCAGCAACGCGGCCATCCTCGCGCTCCTCGTCTTTCACGAGTCGCCCAGCGTCCGCCAGTGCCGCCTTGCTCTCCTCCGTCTCGTGCTCGTGCGCTTCCTTGAGATGACGCGGTGATAGTGTCGGCGCGAACGCACTGCGAGGCTTCGTCGCGTCCTTGCGCTCACCTGACAGCTCGCCGTCCGCCACTACGATCTTGTAGTTTGCCGCCTCGGACGCGATGATGTCGGGGCTGTGGGTCACGAGCACGACAGTCTTGTTCTCGAGGAGTCCACAGATGCACTTGCTAAAGATCTCGCTCTGCACGACAGCGTCCACAGCGGCCAGCGGCGAGTCCAGGAGAAGCACGTCTGCGTCCGAGTAGCACGCACGCGCGAGACAGACGCGGGCCTTCTGTCCGCCCGACAGGTTCACACCCTTCTGTCCAATCTCAGTCGCGTCTCCGCCTGGGAAGCCTGCAAGGTCAGGCACCAACCCACACGCGTCCAGTACGCGCGCGTACTTGAGCGGCTCGTACGCGTTGCCAAAGAGAATGTTGTCGCGGATCGTCATGTTCTGGATCCACGGCTGCTGCGAGTAGTACGCGACGCCGCCGTCACGCACAAACACGCTCCCGGACCGCTTCTCCATCTCGCCCAGCAGCGCTGAACAAAGCGAGGACTTGCCACCCCCAACTACGCCGTGCACGACCACGAGATCACCTTTCTTCACGCGCAGGTTCACGTTCGTGAGCACTGGCGGCGTTGACGCATCCTTGCTCCACGCGAACGCGCCGTTCTCGACTGCGATCACGACATCGTCCGGCTGCGCCGGGTCGTCGTGGACCACGTTCGACGTGTCCACTTCCTCGAGCTTGAGGAAGTCCGCCATGCGGGTCAGCGACACCTTGGCCTGGATCAGCTGCTGGATCACGTTCGGGAGGTCACGGAGCGGGTCGCGGATCGCGTTGAAGAGCGCAATCGCAGTGAACACCTTGGCAGCCGTGAGCTTCTCTTCGAGCACGAGCGCGTAGACAGCGAACGACGTCGTGGACACGAAGATCGGCGACGCCCAGAGCACAAAGATCGTCGTGGACGTGAGGTAGAGGTACGTGGCGACCGCTTCGAGCTCGACACTGCGGAGCGAGCGGATCTTGTCGGCGAACTGGCCCTCCCACGCGTTGAACTTGACAATCTGGATCGCGCCAAACACCTCCTTGATCGTCTTCATGCGCTCGTCTTTGCGCGCCATGATGGCTTTGAACGCTCCACCAGTGCGTGTCGCGAGGACAAAGCTCGCGAGCATGGACGCGCCAATGACGCCCAGACCTGCGAACGCAGCGAGCCCAATGACTGCGTAGAGCATGTAGATGACGACGCCGATCTGAAGCGGCAGGATCCAGAGGCTGTTGACCTGGAACGCTGCCCACAGCACGTTGTTCACGTCCGACGTGTAGAGGTTCGAAATGTCGACAGCTTTCGCGTCATTCTTGCTGCGCGTGCTACGACGGAGGGCTTTCTGGAACAGCAGCGCTTTCATCGCGACAGTCAGTCGGAGCGCAAAGAGCTCGAGGTAGAAGCCCATCTGTGCGGCTGCGACAGCGTTCAGCAGTCGCGACGCAAAGAACGCGCCGAGCCAGATCGTGAGGTCTTCCATGTCGATTTGGGGTGCGGTGAACGCGTCAATGACGTGGTGCAGCACGGCCGGTGCGAACACAGCGCAAGCTGCGGAGAAGAGCGCACCGAGGCCGCAGACGAGGAACGGGAGTCCGTACGCGGTGACCATAGCACGCGGAATCGAGCCGCCGGCGCGCTCGAACTGGGCCTTGAAGCGCGTGTACGCGGTCGCCGAGACGTTCTCGCCCTCGAGCTCCCACAAGTCCGCCATGCTCAGCTGCCGCGCGTTGCCCACACGCATGAGCGGATTCGCGTACGTGAAGAGCGCGCGCGAGAGGAAGGAGGCGCCGCTCGGGCCGCCGATTGGTGTTGAGGTTGAGGCCACCGCATTCGCGGTGGCCTCGTCCGCAGGTAGTGATCCGTAGGCGCCACCCGACGACGCCTTCGCGGCGCTCGTCTGCAGCGGCGTGGCCGAGCTCATTGCGTTTGATTGTCTGGAGTGGGGGGGCTGACGACACGTCAGCAATGGCTGGTCTGGAAGCAAGAAGCTGGTCCGTCCCGACTCGATCCGCTTGTGCTCGACCCGGTGAATCGAAAAGTGATCAAGGTCGAGGGCGATGGACCCAGTTCGTTGACAAATCAAATCAATTGTTGTGGGTATTGATTGGTCTCCAGTTGATACACACATCACGCCACGTCGGTTTCGCTGACTTCGCAAGTTTGATGACTGCGCAGTCTGCCTTCGTTCTATCTTGAGACGTGGAGCGGCATCATATGCGCACGAGCCACCTCATGGTGCTCCGCAGGCGCTGCAGGTGGGTGGAGCTTGTGCGCTCGTCCGGCTCAGGTATCTCGCCTCGCGCGCGTGCCCTCTGCACGTGCTTGTGCAAGGCTTGTGGAGAGAAACCGAGGAGCTGCGCGACAAGCCCCACCCCAAAGCCCTCTGCACCGACAAGTTGGAGAGCTTGCTTGACGATCGTGAGCCCCGCCCATTGCCAACACTCCGTGGGGAATGTTGGCAATGCGGTGTCTTGGTGCAAGTTGTGAATTGGGTCGAGTCCCATTAGTTAGAAAGGACAGGGTTAGGGTCTATATTTTCAACCAATAAGATTGGTTGAAAATCGTACTTATACATCCGTATTCGAACTTACACATCCGCATAATCATGGACGATAGCAGAAAAAAGCTATTTTTACGAACTTACTGAGAAAACGAACTTAATATTGAGAACGATAAAGTTCGTTTTCTGAAGCGAATTTTGTTTAAATCCGAATCGTACTTACAATAAAGCACACTGTAGCTATGAAATGGTAAAAGGCCAAGGGCGAGAGTGCGACCGCAGCATAAGCCTACGTTGTCATTTTACGGCGGGACCATTCACACGACCTTTTTGTGGCGTCGACACCGTCGAGGAGCGATCGACGGTGTCGAGGACACAAAACCTCGGATCACCCCTGCTGGCACTTGGATGACCCCAACACAAAGCGCTGGGGTCATCCAAGTGTAACTACCAACACTCGAGGTTTTGTTTGGAGTTGCGGTACCGAACAACACTCGATGGCTGTCCGTCAGCGAGTGAGCTCTGTTGATACACTGTTGGCCAGGATTATAGTTCCACCCACGTTTGGTGCTGTATCTCAGCCAATTTTTCGAATCTGCCGATGCTGTTTAGATATATGATTCGAGTTGATTCGGTCAACAGAACACACACACAGCTTTCAAACAACACAGTGGGTGACATCGCTCCCATACAAATTTCAGATTTGGAGCGTGGACCAGTTT